>CM060094.1:17473916-17540342 GCA_030522485.1 Stenchaetothrips biformis | reverse complement strand
ACAGAAAAAAAAAAAAATTGGACCGCGGTTCAAAGTCTTGTTGTGGGCAAGAAATGAGTGAATGGGCGCATCTTGCGGAAGTTTCTAAGTTGGCAGGACGGGCATGTTGCCACGGGTTCCGCGAAATGGATGTAAGTGCGCCAAGGCTGGCACGGTGCCCTCCAAGGGCGGGGCGGGGCGAGGCGAGGCGGGGTGGGGCGAGGCGGCCAACGGCCAGTCCAGTTCCCACTCGACTTTAATACCGATGCCAAACCGCCGGCACGCACGCACAAGGCGGGTATCAACCACGCACTAAACGGAACTAAGCATGGTCCTTACCGACGCGCGCGGAACGGCGCCTAAATGAGAGCAGCGCCGCCGCCTTGCACTCCATCGCGTGCACCGCGCGACAACACATTCACGTTCGGCTTCGAGAGGCGTGGCACCCGATTCATATCGCCGTTGATACTACTTACCGATGCACGAGCATTTCCATACGGGGCCCCCGCCGACTTTCGTTCACCCTCGGGGACGCTCCCCCTCCCTTTTCCCACTGTTAAAATTTGTAGACACTTTACGGCAAAAATAAAGGATGTCGCAGGTGGGCTACACACGCCCCGACAACACGGCAGGTCGCTCTGCGTCTCCGGCGCGTGAGTGCGAGAGAGATAACGGCCTGCAGAGGCCTTGTCATCGCAGACGGTTCGCCCACCACCGGCCCGTCTCCACGGCCCCGTCGCCGCGGGTCCACTGTGCAGCTTGCTCGCAACCCGAAGCCATTCACGGACGTGCCGCACGCTGCCCTGCTCGCCTGGGTCTGATACTACGAGGCCCCAACGGCCCGGGGCGTACGGGGGCAGGTGGCGGTGCATACACTCTGTGTGTGTGTGTGTGTGTGTGTGTGTGTGAGAGAGAGAGTGTGAGTGTGAGTGTTTGTGTGTGTGTGTGTGAGAGTGTCAGCTCTGGCGTGTGTGCGTACATGTGTGTGCGAGTACCTCACCTCACTGTGTGTGTGTGTGTGTGTGTGTGTGTGAGAGAGAGAGAGAGAGAGAGTGTGAGTGTGAGTGTGTGTGTGTGTGTGTGTCAGCTCTGGCGTGTGTGCGTACATGTGTGTGCGAGTACCTCACCTCACTGTGTGTGTGTGTGTGTGCATTGTAGTACCGCGCGATAAAGCGTGTGATTTACAGCCGTCCGCCCTGGAAGGACAACAACAAGATCGACGCTTCTTCCGACTTTCCCAGTGGCGGCGCGCGGCGTCCCACAGTGGACCAGAAGACCGGCGCAGGCGGCCAACAATTCTAGACGGGCTTTGAGCTCCAGAGTCGTTGACCAGGACTCGAACCGAATGTGTGACACCACCGATGAATTGCTCTCCCAACGAGGAATCCATCGGTGGGGTCGCACATACGATTCGAGTCCTGTTTTTAGCGACTCTGGAGCTCAAAACGCGTCTCGAATTTCGTCCACCTGCGGCGGTCTTCTGGCCCACTGTGCGTCCCCGCCCTTTCCAAGCGCGGTCCGATAGAGACATGATTGCCGTCCATGGATGGTAACCAGCGCCTCCAATTACGGGTGCCGTCTCCACGCACCGTCATTCAATCAGCCAATCCGTCAATCAGACTTGAAGCGGCGCCGAGGAACCGTCGCGCCGTCGCTCCATCTCGCTCGCACTCGCGGCGATGAGGGGACTGCTTCACAGTGGGCCAGAAGACCGTTGAGGCGGACAAAATTCTAGACGCGTTTTGAGCTCCAGAGTCTCCAAATGGGACTCGAATCGAACGTGTGACCCCACCAATGGATTCTCCGTGAGGAGAGCAATCCATTGGTGGGGTCACACGTTCGATTCGAGTCCCTTAGCGACTCTGGAGCTCAAAACGCGTCCGGGATTTTGTCCGCCTCAACGATCCTCTGACCCACTGTGCGCTTCGGAGTCGGGAAGTGGGCCTGCGAGGACCCCCCGCGTACATCAATCTCGAATCAATCAGGCAGGTTCTAAGCGTTCCGAGAATATTTTTTTTAAAATGCAAGTCCGGTCACAATTGCACTGACAACTAGCAGCTGAGCCCTTGAGCTTTTATTTATCTCGCTATTTTCAAAATTTAAATGATTTAAAAAAAATGGAGTTTTGCCCTGCGCTGGGCCGCTGGACCGCAGCGGGAGTCTCTGTGCAGGCTGCCCGGTGTCATCAATCAATGCGGCCAACCCAACGAAACAAAATGCCGCGCGGCCCGCAATTGGAGCTGCAATTAAAAGCCAGTCATTACGCGGGACAATGAAGGCCGGGAATCTGTCCCCCCCCCCCCTTCCGCGGCGGCTCGCAAATGAGATGAGCAGCGGCAATTGGATCGGACTGGCCGCGGAACCCAAAGGAAAAACAAACGCATAAAACCATTCGCAGCACAGCAGGACGGCAGGATAAAAATATTTGACTCGCGGGCCGAAAGAAGAGATGTTTGCTGCACCAGCGAAAAATTCTCAGTTTTAAAACGGTAAGAGTTTGTACTAAAATTTATTTTTTACGTCTCGGGCAGAGCGCACGATTAATCTAAAAAGAATGCCAGTGTGTCAACGTTTTAATAGATTGGACTCAGTTTTAAGATTGGTTCCGAGTCCCGCTAGGTTAGAGAAAACGACACTCGGGCACCGTTTGCTCTACTTGCGTTATTTTAATCCAGGGTCAAAGTATTCCTATGCACATCGGGGGCGCAACGCCTGGAAGGAAGTATGAACGAACCGCGGAAGCGCGTAAACGGCGCGAAGTAAGTGCACCGCTAGCAGGGCTCTCTCTCTCTCTCTCCCTCTCTCCATCACTCTCTCTCTCTCTCTCTCTCTCTCTCTCTCTCTCTCTCTCTCTCTCTCTCTCTCTCTCTCTCTCTCTCTCTCTCAATCCGGAGGAGATTCCCTCACGCGCGCACTTACACACGCACGCACGCGATCACAGGACGCGACGACGCCGAGGCCTTGGCCGGGGTCAGCTGGTAATGAGGGAAATCAATTAGGGAGAAAGTGCGCACGCGCCTGTGTGTGTGTGTGTGTAGGTAGGTGGTGTGTGTGTGTGTGTGTGTGTGTAGGTGCGTGTGTGTGTGTGTGTGTGTGTAGGTGCGTGTGTGTGTGTAGGTAGGTGCGTGTGTGTGTGTGTGTAACTGAGTGTGTGGGCTCATCACTGTACTCATAAATGTGAGTATTTTTATGTATTCAGATACGCTAGTTTGATGGTATGATGGAATGAATGCACATGCGCGGTGAGTGTAAGTGCGGAGCGTAAGTAGGAGTGTGTGTGTGCGTGCATGCGTGTCTGTGGTGCACAATTTCGTCCGAGAGGGTAGAGGGGAGGGGGAAACAAGTGCAGCATAGAGGCCGGCGCGGCGGCGCCGCGCGAGTCGTTAGGACCGGCGACTATTAGAGAGACGAGACGAGTGCAGCAAACATCCGTCAGAGCGTCGGCGCGTCCGCCGCGCGCTGCTCTGTGGTTTGGCGCCTCTGGGCCGCGCGCGCCGCGCCGTGTCCTCTCTGGAGCAGGCCGTGCGGGCCGCGACCCAGGCGCCGTCGCGCAACGCGAGAGGCGCTACGCCACGCCGCACAGTGGGTCAGAAGACCGCTGAGGCGGACAAAATCCCGGACGCGTTTTGAGCTCCAGAGTCGCTAAATGGGACTGGAATCGAACGTGTGACCCCTCCAATGGATTCCTCGTTTGGAGAGCAATCCATTGGTGGAGTAACACATTCGATTCCAGTCCCATTTAGCGACTCTGGAGCTCAAAACGTGTCCGGGATTTTGGCCGCCTCAACGGTCTTCCAACCCACTGTGCGCCGCCACCGCCCCGCCGCCACAAGGGGGGCCTCGTCGGCCTGGACAGGGATCGGCCGCGCTCTCCGGCCAGGGTAACGGGTCCACGCGGCGCGTCCGGGCCGCATTGTCTGGCAGTGCCGCGGCAATGCCCCACCCGGCCCTATTGGACGGCCAGAATGGTGCCCCGGTGTGATACTGTGCCTTGATACCGCAGCCGCCTCTCTCTCACATAGACACACACAGACACACTCACAAGAGGACAACTAACGTACACGGGCCCGCCCAGCAAGTGACCATACCGTGAAGCCCAAAATTAATGTGTGTATGTGCCGATGAGCTTAAGGCCCTAGACCGGCAATACACGTCGCGCTGCCCCTCCCATTCTACACACGTTCCTTCCTTTCTTTCTCTCTCTCTATCTCTCTATCTCTCTATCTCTCTATCTCTCTATCTCTCTATCTCTCTATCTCTCTCTCTCTCTCTCTCTCTCTCTCTCTCTCTCTCTCTCTCTCTCTCTCTCTCTCTCTCTCTCTCTCTCTCTCTCTCTCACACACACACACACACACACACACACTCGCACAGAGCACGGGCCGCGCAATGCACGCGGAACATACAAAAAAGCTAATCGCCGTTAACGGTGCTTATCAACATCCCAGCCGTTATTCAAATGCAGTCGGCCTAGGAGAAAATAAAAAGGAAGGCAATGCGATAGGAGGGCTTACGACGCCGCCGCAGCCCGCATGCTTGGCGGCGCGTCGCTCTGCGTCCCACTGTGCGTCGCGGCGCCGTCCAGTCAGTCTCACGCGTGCCGGCCGCGTGCGCGCGCGATGTGGCGAAACAATGATCGTTTCCAAACGCCTTCCCGCTGACCGCGCAGGACCAAAGTAATTTGCGTGCGAATTCCGAAGCCGCGGCCGCGATGGACGCAGCCAGCCAGTCCCGAAAGCCTGCGCCTTGCCGCGACAGCGCGTGTGCGAACGTGTGTGCTTGTGTGTGTGTGTGTGTGTGTGTGTGCGCGTGCGTGCGTGCGTACTTGTGTGTGTGTGTGTGTGTGAGTGAGTGTGTGTGTGTGTGTGTGTGTGTGTGTGTGTGTGTGTGTGTGTGCAACAGGCGAGTGTTAAGTGTAAGGTCAGTCACGAAACCCCAACGCGCACCAAAGCTCGCACCGCAACACAGCCAAGATGCGCCAACTTAACCACAAAAAAAAAAAAAAAAAAAAAAAACGGGGGTGCGGCGGGGCTCAAGACAGCCAGCCAGCCTCCAGCACGAGCCGCAGACACGACAGGTGCGTTATTTGCAGCCCGCTGCAGCAGAGGAGCTCCCCCCCCCCTCTCTCACCTCGTCGTGATGTTCCACACTGCGCTAACTAGACCCGCGAAGCGAGAACAGAAGCAACACCCTCGGCTCGCGATCTGGGTTAACGGCGCACCGCGGAACGCCATTCATTAGTTAAACCTTCAGCAAAACCACCAATCGTGCACAATAACAGGGGAGCCGGCACCGGTGCGCAGCGGCCGACAGACAGCTGTCCAGCTGGCACGGGGCACAGTGGACCCTCCGGAGGGCAAGGGTACACTCTGGAACCCTTAAAAACTATTTAAGCCTTAACAAGTGAAGTGGCTTCACATAACAAAGTATTCTGAGCATACGTACGCTTACAAAGAGAATGGTTTGTAATTTACGAACTGTTTCTTCGTGTAACAAAGTAAATTAGTTTGTATTGTGTGTGCTCAAAATACTTCGTAAGATTTTAGGCGTGTAGGACGCGTGTGGTGATCCGACCAGCCGACGCTGGCATGCACCGCGGCCGGGCGACGTCGTGACCCCAAGCGGGGCGCTCGGTGCACAGTGGGTCAGAAGACCGTTGAGGCGGCCAAAACTCTAGACGCGTTTTTAAGCTCCAGAGTCGCTAAATGGGGCTCAAGCAGAACGTGTGACCCCACCAATGGATTGCTCTCCGGACGAGGAATCCATTGGCAGGGCCACACGTTTAATTTGAGTGTCATTTAGCGACGCTGGAGCTTAAAACGCGTCTGGACTTTTGGCCGCCTCAACGGTCTTCTGGCCCACCGTGCGGTGACCTCTCAGCCTCCGCGGCCCTGAGGCCCTCCAGCGCTCTCTAGGCGGCCTGGGGGGCTCCGGGGGCAGCGCCGCCGGGGCGATGGCACGACAAATGTCAACGTGGGGCCAGCGGGGCACAGTGGGCCAGGGCACAGTGGGCCAGGGCACAGTGGGCCAGGGCACAGTGGGCCAGGGCACAGTGGGCCAGGGCACAGTGGGCCAGGGCACAGTGGGCCAGGGCACAGTGGGCCAGGGCACAGTGGGCCAGGGCACAGTGGGCCAGGGCACAGTGGGCCAGGGCACAGTGGGCCAGGGCACAGTGGGCCAGGGCACAGTGGGCCAGGGCACAGTGGGCCAGGGCACAGTGGGCCAGGGCACAGTGGGCCAGGACACAGTGGGCCAGGGCACAGTGGGCCAGGGCACAGTGGGCCAGGACACAGTGGGCCAGGGCACAGTGGGCCAGGGCACAGTGGGCCAGGGCACAGTGGGCCAGGGCACAGTGGGCCAGGGCACAGTGGGCCAGGGCACAGTGGGCCAGGGCACAGTGGGCCAGGGCACAGTGGGCCAGGACACAGTGGGCCAGGGCACAGTGGGCCAGGGCACAGTGGGCCAGGGCACAGTGGGCCAGGGCACAGTGGGCCAGGACACAGTGGGCCAGGGCACAGTGGGCCAGGGCACAGTGGGCCAGGGCACAGTGGGCCAGGGCACAGTGGGCCAGGGCACAGTGGGCCAGGGCACAGTGGGCCAGGGCACAATGACCAACGGGCGCCGACGACGTCCTGCTGTGCGGGTCGCGCCTCCACCACTCCGGACGCACTCCAGTCTCGGACGGACACTCTCACTATGAAAATCTTGGTTGCGACATAACAATCATTTCAAGGCGACTTTCCTTACAAGAATGTCATGAAACCGGCTGATGGGATTGTCGTCACGCACCCATACATTAAGTACGCGAGATTTTGATGAAAATGTCATCCACAATTTTATCGCCAAGTGACAAAAAAATTTACACGCTGAAAACTTGGGAAAAACTAGCAGGAGCCGTTTTTTTTTTTTGCCGCGCAGGGTGCCGCATCATTATTGACTCTCGCTTCCAGTTGTTCAGCCGGGAGGGGGGGGGGAGAACACGCGCGTCTCGGCTGACCGGCAATTGTCTCAAACTGTGAAAGTGCGGCATGGATAGGCCAGCCGGTCGGAAACTCGAAGCAAAAAAAAAAAAAAAAAATCGCCTATCGTTAGCGAGAGAGCCGCGCGATCCCTGTCAAACCAAGTGTGGAGAACTCCTCTCTTCCTGGAGCAGAGTAACAACACTCCACACGTGGAGGTGTGGAGCTGGCAGACTCAGGGAGGCCCACTGTGCCGCGTCCCCGCGCACGCAGTCGAGTGCGAGACGCCTTATGCGCATCAAAACGAAATGGGAATTATAATTGAGCAAACTGCGAATCTGCTGCAGCAGGCCCACGCAGGGCACATCCGCTCCGCAGGTGGTCCCTGGCAAAGGGAGCGCGGGGAGAGAGAGATATAGATAGAGAGAGAGAGAGAGAGAGAGAGAGAGAGAGAGAGAGAGAGAGAGAGAGAGAGAGAGAGAGAGAGAGAGAGAGGAGAGAGAGAGAGAGAGAGAGAGAGAGAGAGAGAGAGAGAGAGAGAGAGAGAGAGAGAGAGAGAGAGAGAGAGAGAGAGAGAGAGGCAACCCGCAAAGCAGGCGGCGCCGCAGTGTGCCTGAAGGGACGCAAGCAGGCTGCTTGCTCTGAAGATGAAAGAAGCGACAAGACAGACGGGAGGCGCCCCTTGCAGCTGCCAGGGTGTTCCCTCCTCCTTCTCATAGACACTCACGACTACACAGACGGGAGGCGCCCCTTGCAGCTGCCAGGGTGTTCCCTCCTCCTTCTCATAGACACTCACGACTACACAGACGGGAGGCGCCCCTTGCAGCTGCCAGGGTGTTCCCTCCTCCTTCTCATAGACACTCACGACTACACAGACGGGAGGCGCCCCTTGCAGCTGCCAGGGTGTTCCCTCCTCCTTCTCATAGACACTCACGACTACACAGACGGGAGGCGCCCCTTGCAGCTGCCAGGGTGTTCCCTCCTCCTTCTCATAGACACTCACGACTACACAGACGGGAGGCGCCCCTTGCAGCTGCCAGGGTGTTCCCTCCTCCTTCTCATAGACACTCACGACTACACAGACGGGAGGCGCCCCTTGCAGCTGCCAGGGTGTTCCCTCCTCCTTCTCATAGACACTCACGACTACACAGACGGGAGGCGCCCCTTGCAGCTGCCAGGGTGTTCCCTCCTCCTTCTCATAGACACTCACGACTACACAGACGGGAGGCGCCCCTTGCAGCTGCCAGGGTGTTCCCTCCTCCTTCTCATAGACACTCACGACTACACAGACGGGAGGCGCCCCTTGCAGCTGCCAGGGTGTTCCCTCCTCCTTCTCATAGACACTCACGACTACACAGACGGGAGGCGCCCCTTGCAGCTGCCAGGGTGTTCCCTCCTCCTTCTCATAGACACTCACGACTACACCCGACGGCCCTGCGGGGAACAGGGAGGGTGCCAGTGAGACAGCCACCGCCCCGGGAATCCTGTGTACAAATTGACTGGTCATCTCCGGTAATCCATGCCGTAATCACGTAATCCTTGATAAAATTCTGTAATTTTTTGGACGTTTTTGAACCAATGTTTCAAAATTTTGTGCGTAATCCCAAGTGAAATTCCCGTAATACCGTAATCTTGTGTACACCTGAAATGAGAGTGGCGGCCCCCTCGCACCGGCCGTTTACATAGAAATGGCAGACCCCTTTGGAATTAATTTGTTTTTCTCAAGTAAATCTGAACGGAGTATTTTAATTTCCACGTGCGTCCGCTGCTTCAATGACCCAAGTAGTTGCGAATGTGGAAATAATGTGGTAAAAGGGGCTTCTCAATTGCCCTTTGTTCCAAGCGAAGCCTGGCGCCGCACCGCCGCACCGGACACGCAAGACAACGCCCTTCTCTCAGACCATCGCCAAGTCAGTGCCTTGTAAACGGTGAGAGTGAACATCTCAGGTACCACGATTGAAAAAGAAATTACTGATTGTTACCCCGAGCTCGCGGGAGACTTGACACTTTGGACACACAATCACAAATCGTCCCGGAATATGGGTTTCTTGGGTTCCGCGTCGTGGGCTCCTTGGGGTCCTCGTCGTGGGTTCCTTGGGGTCTCCGACGTGGGTTCCTTGGGGTCCTCGTCGTGGGTTCCTTGGGGTCCCCGTCGCCGGCACCGCCGTGGGGCTCCGAGGCGGTACCGGTACTCGCATTAGCGGCCGTGTCGCCGACAGGGGCGTCCTGCGCGTCACTCCAGTAAACAGCGCAGGGAAGGGGCGGGGCGTGGCGGGGCGGGGTGGGCGGGGTGGGGCGGGGTGGGCGGGGTGGGGCGGGGTGGGGCGGGGTGGGGCGGGGCGGCCAGCCGTGGCGAGGCGCCCCGCGACGACCCACTGTAGTGACAGCGCGACAATGGCAACAGACTGATTCCGACT
The DNA here is from genome assembly GCA_030522485.1 of Stenchaetothrips biformis. Lineage (NCBI taxonomy): Eukaryota > Metazoa > Arthropoda > Insecta > Thysanoptera > Thripidae > Stenchaetothrips > Stenchaetothrips biformis. Next base: position 17,530,990 of record CM060094.1, on the reverse strand, counting down.
AACAGAGCTTGCGTCGCTCCTTCTCTCTCGCACTCAATGGCGACGCAAAATTGTTCAAAAATTGTGGCCGATACATTTTATTTGGCGCTGGCGTCGCTAGAAGGCGCTACTGCCCCCTCCCAGGGCGACGGCCGCCTTGCTGGACTCGCCATAATTTATTGCAATTTATTGCTCGGACTTGGCTCTACTCCACTTCGACACCCACAGCTCATCCTCTCGTCCGCCGCACCGCCGCTGCGCAAAACCAAGCGCCGGGTAAAAACTCGCCCGCATCTCGCCTGCCCAGTCCCGTCCTGCCCCGTTAACGTATAAAACTGCATTTTTCACGCCACCGAGTCTTCTTTTTTCCTCGTCTCGCATCTCCCCTCTCTCTTCCTTCGAGTCCTGATCCGTCCAATTGAAGGATGCTCCGCACTTCCTGCTCGCCGCCCGGCCCCCCGCCGCCACATATTAATGGTACCCACTCCGTTCAGGCTCGCCTACAAGTAGTGCGTGGGGTTCGCCTCGTCCGGCCCACTCGGCCCGCGAGTAGCTCCGAGTACACAGCGCGGCCGAAACTCTAAGCTCGTAAACAACACTTTCCTTGGCACACCGATACCAACGCACGCCTCAGGCAATCTCTACGAGCGCTATACAAGCAGGGTGCTTACAAGCACGCCGAGAACGCCCCGCCGGGTACGCCTTGCCGGTACGCCCCGCCGGTACGCCCCGCCGGGTACGCCTTGCCGGTACGCCCCGCCGGGTACGCCTTGCCGGTACGCCCCGCCAGTACGCCCCGCCGGTACGCCCCGCCGGTACGCCCCGCCGGTACGCCCCGCCGGTACGCCCCGCCGGGTACGCCTTGCCGGTACGCCCCGCCGGGTACGCCTTGCCGGTACGCCCCGCCGGGTACGCCTTGCCGGTACGCCCCGCCGGTACGCCCCGCCGGTACGCCCCGCCGGTACGCCCCGCCGGTACGCCCCGCCGGTACGCCCCGCCGGTACCCGCTGTGCGTGTCGCCGGTGCCACACCCGCACTCACACACTCGCACGACCGGACCGACTGGCTGACAATGGCTTCCTTTTAAAGTTTACAAGCGCTTTCCTCCCTCATTTTCCTTCTCATTCACGGTGCCGGATTTCCCCCTCTCTATGCCGAGCTGCAAGGCTTCCCGGCTTACGTCCCGGTGACGTCACCAGAGGGGTGCCCACTGGGCCGTGATATGGAAGGTCGAAGCCAGCCACGCACGGGGGCACGGCGACACACGGCGACGCAGCAACCCGTGCGCGGTGTGTTGCCAGCTCGCCAGCTTACAGGCTCATTCCGGGCGTCGTTTCCATCGCTCTGTCTCTATCGCACTCGCGGGGAGTCCTGTATAAGTGCAAGACAGACGGGGCGACGAAAACAACTGTCGAGATCAGTCTGCGGGTAAAAAAAAAATAAAAAATAAAATAAAAAAATAAGGGGGTACGCGCGTGTTACTTTCGGTTTCGGCCGGCCGGACGTGGTGCGGCCCACACGGCGAACCACTCGGTGGGGCCACTGCAATGGGACCTGCTGCGGGTAACCGTCCGGTGCCCGCGGCGCTGGCCGAGGCGCTGGCCGCGGTGCTGGCCGCGGTGCTGGCCGCGGTGCTGGCCGCGGCGCTGGCCGCGGTGCTGGCCGAGGCGCTGGCCGCGGTGCTGGCCGAGGCGCTGGCCGCGGTGCTGGCCGAGGCGCTGGCCGCGGTGCTGGCCGCGGTGCTGGCCGCGGTGCTGGCCGCGGTGCTGGCCGCGGTGCTGGCCGCGGCGCTGGCCGCGGTGCTGGCCGAGGCGCTGGCCGCGGTGCTGGCCGAGGCGCTGGCCGCGGTGCTGGCCGCGGTGCTGGCCGCGGTGCTGGCCGCGGTGCTGGCCGCGGTGCTGGCCGCGGTGCTGGCCGCGGTGCTGGCCGCGGTGCTGGCCGCGGTGCTGGCCGCGGTGCTGGCCGCGGTGCTGGCCGCGGTGCTGGCCGCGGTGCTGGCCGCGGTGCTGGCCGCGGTGCTGGCCGAGGCGCTGGCCGAGGCGCTGGCCGCGGTGCTGACCGCGGCGCTGGCGCCGCCGGCCCGGCACGCTCCGGCCGCCTCGACCGATGACCCTAATGAAACTTTGCGACTCGGCCAGTCAGCCAGACTCGGGCCACGCCAGTCGCACGGCGACCCGCCAAACAGGGCTTTCTTCGCTCCGTCTCTCCCACTCTGAGGGAGTGCGAGAGAGACAGGGCGACGGCAGCGCGGCGTGCGGCCGTTTGCCGAAACACACGCCTTGATTAGGACTTGGCGTGCCCCCCCCCCTCCCACTCTGAGGGAGTGCGAGAGAGACAGAGCGACGGCAGCGCGGCGTGCGGCCGTTTGCCGAAACACACGCCTTGATTAGGACTTGGCGTGCCCCCCCCCTCCCACTCTGAGGGAGTGCGAGAGAGACAGGGCGACGGCAGCGCGGCGTGCGGCCGTTTGCCGAAACACACGCCTTGATTAGGACTTGGCGTGACCGCCCCCCCCCCTCCTCGCGCAGGGTCCTTAAGACGTCACGTCACGAGAAAGCAGCGTTATTGGTCGAGATGAATGAATCAAGGCGGCGACGAATCAACGAAGGCAAGATGCATTTGCATTCTCATTACGCGCCGCAACAACCCCGCCCCCCAGACCGGCACAGTGTGCAAAACATGACTCCCATTGTTGCGACGGCCCGCGCTGCGAGCGGCACTCTGTCTCTCTCGCGCCCCAGCGGGACGCCCCGCGAGGGAGACGGCGTGCACTGTTCAGCCTGCAGCGGCGCTTTCTCGTTTACGGTCCGCGTTATCGGCGTCTCTTCCGGCCCGGCTTCGACCCCCGGCAGCGGCGGAAAATGAAACGCTGGAACCGATTTCCAGTCTTCATTATTCGACGGTCGGCTTGTTTTAGAACCCGCGGTGATAAAGTACGCCGGCAGGTCGCTCGGTCCGCCGGCCAAAGCACCTATTACGAGTCCCGCGGTTCGATTCCCGGCACCGCCGCCAACGCGATGAGCGTTTTCTTTAGCGGTGCAATCCGCTCGGCGCGGGGCTACTGCTAGGGACGCTCACGTCGAAACCATCCCGTCGTCTCCTGGGTGGGCTGGCGGTGCCGGCCAACGGAAGGACGAGCAGTCCCCCATCCTGGAGGAGGCTGCCAGCGCCACCGCAGCCCCAAAGGACCCGCTCTCTCGCACCTTTGCAGGACGCCCTATGAGTGCGAGAGAGAGAGAGAGAGAGAGAGAGAGAGAGAGAGAGAGAGAGAGAGAGAGAGAGAGAGAGAGAGAGAGAGAGAGAGAGAGAGCTCAGCCACAAGGCACCTGCTGCGCTGCGTCCGCCAGCAGTGCAGGCTATGCAGAGAACCAACAAGGACAAGCTCATTACAAGCTCGGCGTCAATCTGCACTGTCCCCAGGGGCTGCCAGCCCCGCCAGCCCCGCCAGCCCCGCCAGCCTGCCAGCTCGGCGTGCAACAGGCGGCATGCATTCTAGCGCCCCCACGCCCCACGCTGCTCCCAACTTTAGCGACATTTGCATTGAAACGCCGAACCCGTTGGTTCGGCCGCCAACCACGCCACTAGCGCCGCCTAGCGGTGCTTCCAGGTTGCACTTAATAAAGGGTGCTCGCTTGACCCGCGCCGCTTAGCGTTCAATTCCTCAGCGTGATGAGCGTCTTTAACTTCCTTCAACCAGTTTCTTTGTAAATGGGCGCCAGGCGGGGCTGGCGGTCTCATCGCGACGCCGAAAGCATCATGGAGAGAGAGAGAGAGAGAGAGAGAGAGAGAGAGAGAGAGAGAGAGAGAGAGAGAGAGAGAGAGAGAGAGAGAGAGAGAGAGAGAGACAGAGACAGAGAGAGAGACAGAGAGAGAGAGAGAGAGAGAGAGAGAGAGAGAGAGAGAGAGAGAGAGAGAGAGAGAGAGAGAGAGAGAGAGAGAGAGAGAGAGAGCATGTTGGCGCCACGGTAGTCACAGTAGGCCGCGGATTTGTGGGCGTCGTTAAACAGGCGGATATCGGCGAGGCGAGGCGCCCTCGAGTGTGGGAACAAGCGGCGCCACGCGTCATTCGCGTCAAGCCATGCCCGCTCACTGTGCCACTCCCTTACTTACCTGCGGGCCAGTCAAAACGTGATCTGCACCTTCCCCGCCCACTTCCACCCAGAACGCCGAATGTGCACCTCGGAAGGGCCGGTAATCACGAGGAAGACGCCAACGGCCCAGAACTAGTTTTCTATATTACCACCACCCAGGACCCGTAGGCCTGACCAACTATTTTTTTCACAGTGGGCCCCCCTTCCTCTTGGCCCGGCCTTTCCCTGTGTAGTTCCGATTCCCCGCACGCAACGCACTGCAGTACACCGCACAGTGGGCCGCGCGTGTCGCTCACGCACAAATCGCTCGGCGGGCCGCGGCCGCGGGGAGCGCCTGCCTGCCGCCGTCCCTGTCGCGCTAACGCGGCGCACAGTGGGCCGAGCGAGAGAGAGAGAGAGGGGCACAGCGACGCCGTTCGGAGTCACTGGCCCGGGTGCGCTCCGAATAACACGTCGTGTATTCCGCCGCCCTATCGTAATTCGAAATCGCGGCCGAAGTGGCATGGAAACGGGAAATCGGTGCCCGCCCCGCCCCGCCTCACCCCGCCCCGCCGCGCCCCGCCTCACCTCGCCCCGCAGCGCGCGGCGGCACGGCGGCGGCGGCCCCACTCTCAAACGCATGCACTAAAGTAATACACGAGTGTGTACGTGCTGTAAAAAGGGAGGCCGCGTCGTTAGGACTCCTGCAACACGGGATTGCCGCCATGACACAGGCTTTAATGCATTCCGCGCCGAGTTACCTCCTAGCTTCCACGACCACACGGACAGAGCGGGCGGGCGGGCAGACAGACAGACAGACAGACAGACATGCAGACAGACATGCAGACAGACGTGCAGTCAACACAGTGCAGTTCGAACCACATTTTCCCCTCCCCCTCCTAACGGCGAGCGCTCTTAACGCCTTCACCCACTGTGACCGCACAAGTGTGTGGGCAGCGGGAAATGTTACTAGTACGTCTTGCTGTCACTTTGGGTGTCTGGGCCGCCCTGTGCTCTACTGCTGCTGCCTGCCCAAAGCGGGGGAACACAGTGTTGTGAGCGCACACTGCAAAAAATTCCGTGTTTTGGCACGGAAAATGTACAGAAAATGGGGTACAGAAAAGGTACGGACCCTCCGTACTGGTTCTCTGTGGTCCCCATAAGGATCTCATGTAAACTGCTACAGAAAACATGTACAGAACCTCCGTGGTTGGCAAGGTACGGACGGTCCAGGTAAAAAATTGACCATACATTTTCCGTGTAATTTCTGTACTTTTTTCTATCAGTGTAATGAACACGAAAGACACGACACGGTTTCGAACCTGGGCCGCCTCAGGGTTGGGCACCGACGCCTTGGTCGACGCGACCATCGAAACGGCCCGGCGGCCCAAGGCGAAGAAGGGCGTAATGCGGCAGCTGTGCAGTATATTGCCACCGCCCGGATTACAGGGAATTATTGCGATGCGTTATTGCAATGCGTTAAAGCGATGCGTTATTGCCACGGCGATTGCGGAGCAATGCAAGCAAATCTCGGGCACGGTGGGAGCGGGCACGCCAGCAGGGGGGCAATATGCTGCCGGCACTTTACGGGTGCAATCAGGTGCAAAAAGAAGTCCCATTAGCGCCAAGACGGCCAAACAGTCTCGTGTGTGAGTGTAAACGTGGGTGTTTCAGTGAACGAATACGCGGTGCGCGATGGCGGTGTTTCCAGTGCATCGCGCGACCCGCCCCGCCGTGCTCCACTGCCGCCGCCGTCGGGCGGGGCGGGGCGGGGCGCCGTGTTTTCGTTGTTCAGTCCGAGTGGGCGTGGGACCGTGATGATGCGCCCAGCCACCAAACAACATCAACAAGGCCCAACAAACAACAACTAAGATGTGTCATAATAACTTTAGCGCCCGCTCTCCGCCCGCTGCCCGACCACTGGAGTGTAACGCTGCATGGCCGCGTCGACCCCTCTGGCTAGGCAACAGTTGTTGACGCCGAGGGGAACGTCAGTCCAAGCGATGCGAGCCCTTTTACACGCAGAGGGGCGAAAACGACGGCATGCCGTACGGCTACGCTACTTCAGCAATGACGGGTTCGTGTCCGAGCCTATGCTAGCAATGGCAGGTTTCCGAAGGCGTTCCCCGCGACGGTTTCGGTACTTGCAGACGCATGCGAACCACCGCAACACAGATCATTTTCCGACAGATCCTTCCAGAGCAGACGGCAGTTACGGCTTTTCAAAGCGCCCACCAACCCCCACCACTTTCCGTTCCTTCAGCCATCTTGTCGCCGCCAAGCAGGGGCAGGATTATTTTGGTCATTCCCTCCCCCGCACCGCGAGCCCCACACACAGAGGACGTGACACAAACAACAACACGGAAAGCTACTCCACCTTGGCGGGTTCAGCACCACGGCGACGGACGGAGGCGGCGCGCGGTCGCTGAGGTATCCGAACGGCGGTTAATGCTGGTCGGCGCACGCACTGCTCGGTATCAACGAGCGTTATCCACTACTCCGCACACTACGCCGAAGCGAGACACTTTGACGCGGCACTTGGTCGGCTGCTTCCAAACGAGCGACAGTCCGTCTCTGTCTCGAGCACGGCGCCAGGGCGTTCGAACCGTCGAGGTTATGGCCGGCCGCCGGTAGCGACGCGCTGTCGGCGACAGTGGGCCAGACAGGACGAGGCACTTGCAGCGGAAAGCGGAGAAGAAAGTGCACCGCACGCACACACGGCACAGACACACATCGACAGACGCACGCGCCGGTTATTTCCCCAACACTCGCGGCGGCATGGAGCCGGTTCGGTTCGGTACCCCCGGCGGCAGACCCGGGGACTTGCGGCCCTGGCGAGGGTTAGGACGACACTGCGCCTGCGCGCTGCGCGCTGCGGTGCCGGCCGCCGCGGCGGAGAGCCACGCCACGCCGTGCCGCCGGCCGACTGCCCCGCTGTGGCCCTGCCCGCCCGGCCCGCCCGGCTGGGAGGGTGGGGCGACAACAGCTGACAGACAAGAGGGAGCCGGCCGGCCGGCTGGCTGGCTGGCGGCGGGAGAAGAAATTGAAGCAGCAGTCTGCCAAATCGTCGAGGACGAAAAGTTGTCGTCACCCAGTTTCTTATTCTCAGCGACGGGGTCAGTGACATCGGCGGCACGGCAGATGAAAAGAAATACTGCGTCAAGAGAACGACGAATCGACCAAACCCACGTGCGTATGGGTTAAACTAACCGATACATAGACCCTTTCGCTTGTCGCTGAGAGAAGAACATAAGTAATCCAAAAGCCAGGAACCAGAAGAAATCTGCTACTGGTTCCTGACGTTTTGATTACTTTTGTTCTCTACTCAGCGACGAGCGAATGGGTCAATTATAGGCGTTTGTACATTCACCTCCCCTACCATACCCCTCTATAAATTGAAAATTTAAACGGTGTGGTCGGAAACGCGGCTGGGTGGAGTGTGTCGCGTTCTTGTGCCCCTTACTACCGCGAGGCAACGGGCCGAACCCTAAATCCCCACCCACTATCTGTTCTCAGCGAGCTGCTCCTCATGAAAAGAAATCGCTGCCTCCAGAGAGAATCGAACTCTCGGCCCCCAGTTTACTAGACTGGTGCTCTAACCACTGAGCTATGGAGGCGGATGCGGATCGGGATGGGGGGGATCTGGGTTGCTCAAGGTCGGTGTCGACCGCCTCGCGACGGTGCATGGATCTGAGTGTCTGTCCGCCTGCCCGAGGGACATCCGTCCGCTCGCCGCGGCCCCCCTCCACCCCGCACACGCACACGCTGGGTTGCCTACCCGCCGGGCGCCCTTCCCGCGTCGGATGGGTTGCCTGCCGGCACGGCGGGCCTGCGGGGCCCTCGAGGCGGCCCAGCGCAGTGGGACGGTCATTCCGACCGTTGATTTGGCAAGGCTGCGCAGGGCTGCCAACTTTAGCACGCAGTATCTCACATGGCACCATGTGCAGCGGAGGGCCGAAATGAGACGAGCTCCCCCCCCCCTCCTTTCTATTACTCCTCTCCACTGTGCGCTGCACCCAGGGCTGCAATCCCTAGGTCCGGTCGTTGCAGCGCTCGTAGCCAGGCTGTAAAACACACGGGCGCCATCGGCCGACTTGCACGGCGCGCGGGTTTGAATTTAAATTCGACGCGCGAGGCGGAACGACGCCGTCGGGACGCGTCCGCCCGATGCATTCAACGCATTTAACGCGCGTCGAACCAACGGCGCACAGTGGGCCAGAAGACCGGCGCAGGTGGCCAAAATTCTAGACGCGTTTTGAGCTGTAGAGTCGCTAAATTGGACTAGAATCGAACGTGTGACCCCCCCACCAATGGATTGCTCTCCGACCGAGGCATCCATTGGTGGGGTCACACGTTCGACTCGAGTCGGATTTATCGACTCTGGAGCTCAAAGCGCGTCTAGAATTTTGGCCGCCTCGCGACGGTCTTCCAACCCATTGTGCGGCGCCGTTCTCCGCGGCGTATTTGCTCAAATTCTTATAAAATTCGCTCAACAAGACTGTTTTTGAGTGCAGAGTCGAGTTGTTTCGCCGAGTTTACCCGCGGCGCCGTGCACTTCACCCCGACCTGACGCAAGTTAATCAAAAAGGCGCATCCCGGCAGGGGGAAGGAAGCGAGGCGGTGCCCGGCGGCGAGGCCAACCCTTCCCCCGCCCCTCCCCGGAGTAAGCACCCTAATGAAGGAAGCGAACGTGGGGGCCGGGCGGGCAGTCGCTCTGTCTCTCTCGCACCCACACGGGCCGCCCCCCGAGTGTGAGAGAGACAGAGCGACTGCTGCCGAGGCGACGATGCACCTGCAGAACAAGGCCCGCGTTTCGCACGCTGCCGCGCCCCGCGCCGCCGCCTTGCCGTGTTTGCTCTCGTTAGTTCTTTCAGAAGGCCGTGAGTTGGTCATTATTTGTGTTGGCAGCAGTGCGCGCGCAGTTGGCAAGGTTAGGTTAGGCGGCGCTGCGTCCCCGTGCTGGAGCGCACTGGAGACAGAGCGACGAAGGCTCTCTTCGGAGGCAGCCCGCTGGAGACAGAGCGACGAAGGCTCTCTTCGGAGGCAGCCCGCTGGAGACAGAGCGACGAAGGCTCTCTTCGGAGGCAGCCCGCTGGAGACAGAGCGACGAAGGCTCTCTTCGGAGGCAGCCCGCTGGAGACAGAGCGACGAAGGCTCTCTTCGGAGGCAGCCCGCTGGAGACAGAGCGACGAAGGCTCTCTTCGGAGGCAGCCCGCTGGAGACAGAGCGACGAAGGCTCTCTTCGGAGGCAGCCCGCTGGAGGAAATCGGCGTCCCTTCATCGGGGATTGGACGCCAGAGCCACCTTTGCAGAGCATTCAAAGACATATCTGCCAATATTTTTTGTTTCGTCTCTATTTTAAACTGAAGTTACACAACTACACTGAAAACTGAAGTGAAATGCAAATGCGCAAGTAAGCGCTCAATTTGAAGTGAGGGCTAGTTTTTTTTACCGTTCTAGTCTCTGTTCAAGTTGGCCGAGCCACTGCACGGCTCCGAGCGTGGCCGGCTGCCTCGCAACGCTCGCAATCAAGGTCTACGAACACGGCACCGTGCCGCTGGGTAAACACAATTTTCAGACTCGCTTCTCAGGCAATAACATTGATTTTAATTTCCTCTGCTGGATATTGCGCGGCTCGGGCCGTTCCTCATCTTGATGACCTACCTGGAGAGGAGCGCGTGAACTTGTGATACCGCCGCCGCGACAACCTCAACCCCCCCCCCCCTCTCAGTCTCTCGGCTACGACTACCTACTTCCACGTTATTTCCAGCTTGCTACCCCCGGTCCGCATGCAACGAACCGTTCCGAAATATACATGTAGGTTTGGAGAGAGAGAGAGAGAGAGAGAGAGAGAGAGAGAGAGAGAGAGAGAGAGAGAGAGAGAGAGAGAGAGAGAGAGAGTGTGTGTGTTGGGGCGGGGCAGCCCGGGTGGAGGAGGACGGGCGGCGGCCGCGGCCACGGCGGCGCGCAGGTCCAAATTCCAGGCGAGGACCACGAAACTTGGCTGTATGGAGCATCTCAAAGAGACCACATCAGGGCTGCTGCGGGAAGGAAGAGAAATGGTAAGGCGCCACGCCGCGCCACGCCGCGCCACGCACCGCAGGTGAAAGAAGGGGAGGCAGCCCGGCGGGGGATCGTCTCGCCTGTCTCTCTCTCACTCCTGCAGGACGGCCCATAGAGTCCGACAGAGACAGAGCGACGCGGCTGGGCTGGAGGAGCGGCAAACACGAGGCGGCATATCAACGCGTCTTTCTCTCTGGCCGGGCTCTCTCTCTCTCTCTCTCTCTCTCTCTCTCTCTCTCTCTCTCTCTCTCTCTCTCTCTCTCTCTCTCTCTCTCTCTCTCTCTCTCTCTCACTCTCTCTCTCTCTCTCTCTCCCTCTCTATCTCTCTCTCACCCATGCGGCACGCCCCGTGAGTGCGAGAGAGACCTGCGCGAAATCACACACTAAATCCTTATGCACTTTTTTGTACATAGTTATGAACGATTTTGCACATGCGTAAACTTCTCCACAATATTATGCATAACATCGTATAATTTATACATAGTTATGAATAAATTATGCATAATATCGTATAATATTATGCATAACAAACGCATGTGCAAAATCTTGCATAACTATGTACAAAAATAGTACATAAGAATTTAGTGTGCAGGAAGGGGCGCCAAATAGATCAGAGAGCCCTCGTCGTCCGTCCCCGTGGCGCGGGAGGGGGAGGGGGGGGGGCACACCGGAAGTAATGGGCAAACGATCGGTGGGCATCCGGGCGGTGCGCCACCGCGGCTTGATTTAAAACCCGTGGCGCTGCTGCAGACTCCAGGCTAGTACACTGCAGGCACTCAGGAATGCCCACACGTCGTCATGAAGACGCTACCCGCTGCGTGCCGCGGCCCAGCTGGGCGAGAGAGATAGAGACGCGGTCCGCCCCCGACGCCTCCGACGCCCCCGACGCCCCCGCAGCCACGGCGCATTCCATGGCAGGGGGAATGCCCGCAGACGTGCCTGGTGCCGCCATGGCGTCCCCGGCGCTGCCCTCCACCACTGGTAAAACTAAAGCGTAGTTCTACGCTTTATGCAAGCATACAACTACGCTTGAAGACTCTACGCCCTTTTTGAAGCGTACAACTACGCTTCAAGGAAATTCCCCCATGCATTTAGATAGGAGGAAAGGAGCGCAAAAGCTCTTGTACGCTTCAAGAAGGGCGTACAGACTGTACGCTTCACGAAGGGCGTAATACTACGCCTTAGTTTTACCAGTGACGGCGTTTCGTTTTCGCAATGCCGTGTTTCGTCCTGACGGTCGCGGCCGTCGCTGCGGTGGCGGCGGCGGGGTCGCGGGTTCGAATACCTCGCAACCGAAAACCGCACGCGCGCACACCGTCCTCGGTGCGTGTGTGTTCTCAATTCTCTGATTTCAAACTCACTTCCCCCGGCTTGGCTTTGAGCAGAGGCGTCGCAAATGTTGGCGGAAAGGTGAGAATGACTGTCGCGGCGACGGTGGACGGCCGTCCCGGTGCAAGTGTGGCGATTCGATTCGCAGAAGGGCCGCGTCCTTAGCGCGCCTTATCTCATCTTAAAGCACACCGCTTTCGCTCGCCGAGATTACACTGGAAAAGGGGGAAGGGTTTGCAATGGCGGAAGGGGTGGGGGGGGAGCCAAAAGCATGGCAAAACGGGGACGCCAAGATGTTTGACTTGGGCTTGAGGCAAACGATCAGCTTGGCGCGACGGCACAGGGGGCGTTGGTTCCGCCGGGCGCCGCCCCTAATCCACTAAGCGGCGGTTTTCCGCAAACCCCGACCGCGGACGAAAACAAAGGCGCGCCTCTTGGAGCACAGTGGGCCAGGCCGGCACACTCGAGACCGAGGGGTCCACCTCTCTGGCAATCGTGTGTACACTTCGTCCAGTAGTTATTGGTCATCACATGCCAAAACTGGATATTTTCGCTGCTTTCATCGGCTTTTACGTTTTTTTTTCTTGTGAAAATAGGCCAAAAATGCTCTTATCCGGCCAAGATTATGGAGTTTTTGGAGTATTTTCGTAGATAATCACTGGTAATCAGTAATCCTGCGTACACTCCTGGGCTGAGTGGTGAACCCCTCGCTCGAGACGCCGCCAGACTCTGCGTCGGTAGATAGATAAGCCTGGACCCGACCGAGCACTCCGCGTGATCGAACGATCAACCCATCGAACGCATGGCATATGGTAATGCGTGTCGCTGCGTGCGTCCGCTGTGCAACATAAATAACTCCAGGTTCTGATCCGGGGGGGGGGGCTGCACTGGGGCACTAGCGGCCATTCGCAGATTGCTCGCGGGGGCCGCGCGCCAGCCCAGTCCTCCCCGGCCAGACCCCTTCGCTTTATCCAGGGTTTCTCCAGAGTTTCTCCAGGGAGACTCCAGGTCCTTCCGGTCGTCCCCACAGGCCCTGCGGCGAGTAACCGCGCGCCGCCCAACAAAAAAAAAGCGACTTATTTCTCGGCTAGTTGACGATTTTGGAGCCACTCCTGTAGCAGCTGGTGTTGCTCCGGATGAGGAGGGGAAAGGGGAGGGGGGGGGGGCTGCCTCATCAGCAGACTGCCGTGCAGCCCGTCGTCGGTGGATGCTTTGCAAGACGAGAATCGTTTTACGGTGACTGGCAAACAGAGCCGAGCCGAGCCGGACGGGTCTCCCGCGAGCGATTCCATCTAGACCACAGGCAGGGCGGCCGGTGGGCCGGCGCTGCCGCGAGCCCGCAGCCCTCGACAAGATTTCACAATGACATTTCGGAGAGAGTAACTATCGGTCCGAAGATTGGATGAAGACAAGCTGCGGCGGGGTGGGTGGGAGCGAGAGGGTGGTTGCGGGGAAGAGAGACAAAGAGGCGAGTGGAGGGGCGATGGAGGGCCGCAAAGCGCGTAAAGGTGTAAGCAGATCGGTTCATGCGTTTCGGTTGCCGCCCGAGGGGAGGGCACTTTTTGCGAACTTACAGCAGAGCAAAGTGTGGCTTTTTGTCTACCTTACGGGCCCCCCTCTCCGCGCTTGATGGAGCGAGGCGTGATGAGCCCTACGTAGGCTTCGGGGCGGGAGGCCCACCGCGGCCCCCGCTTGGTGGCGTGGCATTGTGCCTCGGCCAAGATGCTCGCGTCTGTTTGCGCATCTCCGGCGCGGCGCCCTACATCTGCCTTCTTCCTCCCCCACCCCCTCCCAACCTCCCACCCTCCCCCGCACTTCGGTCCGTAACATTTTGGGATTCCATATTCAATGAGGTTTGCGGATGAGTCCTGCGGATGGGTGGTTTGGCTCCGGCGCACGGGGGGGTGGGGTGCCTCAAGGTGTAGGCGGCCAGCAGGCCGCGGAATGCCGAGTAGAGTGGAAACGCCGTCCACAAAACCGGGAGGCACATCCCAGTCACTCTTACGTGACCCCGCCGCGTCCTGCGGGCGGACCTTGACGCTTTCCAGACCACCGCAGGACTGCCGACGACTGGGATAGAAACCAGTGTGCACGTGTGCGCGCCCAGACCACCTGATTTAAGGACGGCCCCCGTAACAGGTGGCAGGGTGGGACGGACGAACAGCCCGGCAGCGCCATGGCGGCCGATCGACCAAACAAGCGGGGTCCGCGCCGGCGGGGGTGGACGCCGCCCTGACGTGCACGCCGAGCCACATAACCTGTGCAGACCCAGGGGCGTCGTCGGCCACCTCGACGGGGAGCTCGGCACACCGCGGGCCTCGCATCACGTGATCACGGCGGAGAGATAGGACTGCAGGGGCGTCCGTCCGGACAACAACAACACCCTCGGCGTCGTCTGCTGGAACGATGTTGACGATTATCGCCGTTCTACTCACCTTCTCCGGCGGTGGGTACCCAGTCGCGGCCGCTCTCTGAGGTCCCGCCGCATTCCCTCAACGCGGGAATGATAATAACGAATCCCTTTTGAAAGGAAACTCGTGCACCATTAGTACGACTTGAAACTGAGAAAAGACAATTAAGAGTAAAACGTTTGTCTTTTGTCTTGCGCGGTGGTTTGGTTACGAATGGAGTGATGCGTTGGACGAAGAACGCGGCCTAGATGGAGAGAGAGCGACTGAGCGGTGTAGCAGACGGCGTGGCCGTGGCCCGCGCAAGGCAACCAAGACGTAACCCTGCCAGGTGCATTCCACCGCAACCCGCCGCGATACACAAACTTGCGCCATCCATTCCAACTGCAACAAGAGGCCGACCTTCTGGAAGGCCCATTCCGAACTGTGCTTCGTCGCTCCGTCTCTCTCGCACCCCTCGGGAGCGCCCCATGAGTGCGAGAGAGGCAGAGCGATTGGATTCTGTTGGGATCAGCCGAGGGGTCCACCACTCTGGTGATCCTGTGTATACACTTCGTCCAGTACACACTAAACTCTTGTGGACTTTTAAAATGCATAATTATGCACTTTTTATGCATAGTTATGCATGCACAGATACATACGTAAGGTGCGTATAATATTATGCATCATTGTGTACATTTTGTGCATCTTCTTGCATAAAATGTACACAGTGATGCATAATATTATACACACCTTATGTACGTTTCTGTGCATGCATAATTATGCATTAAAAACTCCACAAGATTTAAGTGTGTAATCATCGGTAATCACATGCCAAAACTGGATATTTTCGCGGTTTTTATCGGCTTTTGGGGGCTCTTCTCACGAAAATGGGCAAAAAATGCTCCTAGCTGGCCAAATTTTTAGAGGTTTTTTTTTTTTGGATTTTTGTAGGTAATCACTGGTAATCAGTAATCCTGTGTACACTCCTGAGCTGAGTGGTGGACCCCTTGGGATCAGCCCGCTGGAGGCCGAGACGGGCCGGCAGCTCCATCGATTGTATTGATGGTAAATTTGGGACCGATGAAGCCGTCGAAGGTTAAGATGTGTGTCATGTTTTCCCTCGAACGTCCAAACGAGTGTGACGTCTCGTTACTGTCCTGGAACGCCAGTGTGACGTCTCGTTACTGTCCTGGAACGCCAGTGTGACGTCTCGTTACTGTCCTGCAACGCCAGTGTGACGTCTCGTTACTGTCCTGGAACGCCAGTGTGACGTCTCGTTACTGTCCTGGAACGCCAGTGTGACGTCTCGTTACTGTCCTGGAACGCCAGTGTGACGTCTCGTTACTGTCCTGCAACGCCAGTGTGACGTCTCGTTACTGTCCTGGAACGCCAGTGTGACGTCTCGTTACTGTCCTGGAACGCCAGTGTGACGTCTCGTTACTGTCCTGGAACGCCAGTGTGACGTCTCGTTACTGTCCTGGAACGCCAGTGTGACGTCTCGTTACTGTCCTGGAGCGCCAGTGTGACGTCTCGTTACTGTCCTGGAACGCCAGTGTGACGTCTCGTTACTGTCCTGGAACGCCAGTGTGACGTCTCGATACTGTCCTGGAACGCCAGTGTGACGTCTCGTTACTGTCCTGGATCGCCAGTGTGTCGCGGTGCTACAGTAGCGCATTGTGTCGTTACAGGCGAGGCGGTGCGCGTCCTCGGCGCGGGGGCGGCGGGGGCGGCGCCCTACGTCACGGCGGGCCAGGCGGCCGTCCTGGAGTGCCGCTTCCTCCTGGAGACCCACGAGGTCCTGCAGGGCGTCACCTGGACCAAGGACTCCCACCTGGTGTACCGGTGGCTTCCCGGGGGCAGGACGCTGGGTGAGTCCGGGCGTGGCGGCCCACTGTGCGTCGAGTCCACTGTCCGCTGCCGCGGAGCGCCCGCCGAGTCGAGCGTAGGCAACACGCACGCCCGGACAGGGCAGCCGGGTTGCCTGCCGCCACGGCGTGCTGCGGAGCCGATCGGGCAGCCGTTTCAGCGTCCCGTTCACGGAGGCAATGAGCGAGCAGGCCGTAGCATGCTTAATTATTTTCTTTTAATTGACTTTTTTTTTCTTTTCTTTTTTTTTTAGCGTTTGGTCCTTTGGAGGGCTTGACCGAGGCCGCGGCGCCGGGCTGGAACGTGCACGTGCCGCGCGCGACGACGGCCATGGCGGGCAACTACTCGTGCAGCGTGCACACGGACCGCGGCAGCGCGGCGTCGCGACGCTTCCACCTGAACGTGCTGCGTGAGTACAGAGCACAGCCGTCTCCCTCGCACCTGTATGCGGCACGCCGCCCCATGGGTGCGAGAGAGACAGAGCGCCTCCCTGCTCCGCAGTGGTGTGCAAGGCCAGGATCGAGACGGAGGACTCGACGGCCGTCAACTGCACGGTGGGCTGGAGGGTCACCTGCTCCAGGGTGTTCCCGGACCTCAACCTGACGGCCGGCGTCTTCGACCCGACGGAGAACAAGTTCATCGACCGCGTCACGGAGTGGACCAAGGTGGTGTACTCCGACAACACGTTCGGCTTCAACGCCTTCAAAAGCTACCACGTGAGTGCATGGGCTTGTGCTGTCGCCCGCCCCAGGCTGCCACGTGGTGCACTGGCCAGCAGACTGATTCCGCTATCGCTTTCGTCGCGCTGTCTCTCTCGCATCCATACGTCCGAGAGGGACAGGGCGACGGCTCCGCTGCATCTCCTCCTGCGTGTGCCGCCAGGTTGCCGAGATCCCCAAGTCCTCCGTGTTCCTCTGGAGCCTGAGCTACCGGGACCAGACCCCGCTCGTGACGGGGAACGTCTCGTCCGGCGCAGGTTAGTCACTCCAGGAGAACCACTAACGTGAATTGCCGTAATTCAAATGCAAATTTCAAAAAAAAAATTTTTTTTTTTTTTAAATGGTAATTTCTGTTGCATTTAATTAAGCGGTCCTGAACTTTGCCTTCTGGACTGTGTGACTGGGCACTCAACATTTTTGTTCCCCGAAGCACCCACTTGGTGGTTTCAAGAACGACCCTTTCCAGTGCACCGCGCGTGGTCTGGCTGCAGCGAGCCCCCTGCCCCTCGCGACGCCAGCTTGCAGCTACAGCTCCTGCACGACGGCGCCGGGGGTGGGGGGGACGGCGGCGCCGCCACGGACTGCAGGGGGCGGCCCAGGGGCGCGACCCGCGCCGTGTTCTCCTGCGCCAACGAGATCCCCGACGGGGAAGCCGGCAGCAAGGCCGGCAGCAGCACCAAGGAGCTGGTGTGTGCCAATGGCGAGTGGGTGGAGGAGGACCCCTCCATGCCCTGGCCAGTTTGCTAACTCACTACAAACCCTGCCCTGCCCGTCTGCCACCGCGCAGGCGAGTGAGCATCGTCACGCTGGAACTAATTAAAACGCGCACAAAAGTTCCGTATGCAGCATTCTATTGGAAACACCAACATCATTTCAATGTACGTCAGTAGACTAGATATGCTTCTACAAACATATAAAAGAAAATTCATTTCCTTGCAATATGGAGTACAGCACTTAATTAATTTCAAAAACCTAAATTTTGGGTTGATAAGACAATTCTAACCTTATGTTTCTCTTAAAAACTGATAGTTCAATGCAGCCAATGACTAATGGATTATTCAATCATAAGCATGTAGACTATGGTAAGCAGTCATATTGACAATTTGTCACAAAATTGATTGATGTATAACTGACCACTTGTCAATCAATGACCCATTTATCTATTGCGGCTCCTGGGAATCTCACTGGACTATACCTTCAGTGTTATCTAAACAAGCAAATTGCCCTAGTTATTCATTGGTTCTTTTACTAAAAAAAAGCAATCTTGTTAAAATTAAAAATAATTTGTAAAAATATGTTGTTTTAAGTGAAGATAGACAATTGATTTTTAAAAAAATGAACTTAAGCAAATACATGATCAAATTACTGACTGTATTTTTGGAAATCTAATGTTATTAATTTGTCCCATCTGTGAACTGAATTTAGGTCCTGTAGCGGCATGAGATGAGAGATCCAAATGTTGGACCCTCATAGTATTGTGTTCTTGTTACGATTACAAAGAGCTGAATTAAATTTCTGATGTGAAAGTGATACTTTTTGGCTCTGCAACCCTCTCTTCCCCTTTCTTTGCAAATATAACAAATGGAGAAAAAAAACGCAACTCTGCCATGATGTGGAGGCAGGTGGGGGGCAACGAGGGGCACCCTTTTCTTTTTACAGACAGAAAGTAAAATACAATGGAAGTCATATGGCAACAAGTCCACAGGGACCTAAGAAGAGTGAAAGCGTGGTTGCTGTTTTGATAGCATGACTTTCCCTTTCCACTGCAATTAGATAAATCCCCCTTTTTTGAGCCAAGTGGCCAAAGATCAGCCGAGAAATGGCTTTACCAGTCAGCCAAGCTTCAAGCAGGGAGGAAGGGGCAAAATGACAACCGGGCAAAATTTGTTAGAGTCAGTTTCATTCAATTAAAACAATTTATTAGTTGATTAATAGTGAACATGAGCAAGTTTGGTCTCAGATTGAGCAGACATTCCGGTCTAGATCTAGTTTCTTTTCTTATTTTTCCCTTTCTTCTTTTGAGCATTTTCTTGAGGTTTAGGGCCAGTGGGAGTAGATTTTGCTGATGGGGCAGGAGTAGGGGTAGCAGCAGGGGTGGGGGCTGGTGTGGGAGCAGGAGTGGGGGTAGCAGCAGGGGTGGGGGCTGGTGTGGGAGCAGGAGTGGGGGTAGCAGCAGGGGTGGGGGCTGGTGTGGGAGCATGAGCTGCAGAAGCTGAAAACACAAGCGTCTCCTTATTCTCGACATCCAATTTTCCCAAGGATGCATGACCATTCGCAGGTGGACATCCTTTCAAAGGAGGTGAGATCAATGTCGATTTGAGAAGCGGCAAAGATAGCAATTCTATGTCACCGACGACGGATCGAACCTCATGTTGATTCAGAATCTGCAAATGGCACGTCATTAGTAGTGCACAACTTTTTGTTCAACACTCACCGAGTATTTATGTTGTGGGTGTTTACAGGACCTACCGTATTCATCCACCTATTTAAATTGATAAGATTACTAATTGCAGGGTACAAATTGTACATGTACACAGGCAAAAGTAGACTGAAGAGGGTAATATCTGCCAGAGTAATCCGTTCATCAGCCAAAAATGTTGATTTTAGAAACAACTGGTCCAAAAATTCAAGATTGTGACACAATTCATGATTGGTTAGGTTTTCTGGCAGACAATGCTTTTGGCTCAATGAACTCTTAAATAAAGCACTTAATGAAGCACCAACAGTCCACCGAATATGGTTCTCACAGAACTCCACCCACTGTAATACTTTGGCCTGTGAAAAAAAAGAGAGAAAATAAGAAAGAAATGATTTCAGAGAAAGCAAATGTTGTTTCAGATGATAAACTAAATGAGTCCTTTACCTGATTGTAAACAGATGATCCACCTCGCAAGGCTGGAGTAGACAGATAATAGCAAATGGAAGCTGTGTTGGTAAATGACACACCATTCTCAATGTATTCGTGTTCTCCTGCAGTTACACTGATATCCTTTCCAGCATACTTAGCACATATCAGGGCCCGAATGAAACACATGCTTCCTTTTTCAGCTTTCAGAGTAGGACCAGCTGGTGCTGTTAACACATACAACTTTTAAAGTAAATAGCATAAATTTCATACAGGAATGAAATTGATTACACTCATAAAAGCATACCTGCATCAACTACCCACTTCAAGCATAATGATTTGTAGTGCATGTCAGTTGGTGTGCAAAAAGCAAAATTGTTACTGAGTAGATACGAATGATACAGCAAAATAATCATGACAACATTATAATGGGGTTTGATGTTCTGTATTGGTTCAATAAATACATGCTCACACTCAAACATACAAATCACTTACAACAATAATAAAGTTAGAAAATAATACGCTCAACTTTTGTCTAGTTGCTACAAATAAAGCCAAACAGTAAAAGAAACAAAAAATATTTTTTACAACTAAAACTGCATGCAGAAAATATTTCATAAAACCGTATTATTTCATTAAAAAAATAGAAGAGGAAAAAGTCATTGTGCAACTACAGATAATGTTAATATACTTTCCGAGAAGTAAGCTGAGCTTTCCACTATATTAGACAACAAACCAAAACCAGATAAGAGGAGGGAAAACAGAACATTTCTATAAAATCTCTTCCTAATTAAAGCTTTAACAATAAATTCATTGCTATAGTACAACATTTTGAAAATAAGAAAAGTCAAAAGTGAATGTGCACCTTCAATCTAAAGTACTTCAAAAAGGTAAATAAAATGATAACAAAACATTGGCACACTTCATACAGGAAAAAGAGGGGGGAGGGGGAATGGCTGAATAATGCATTGCCTTCAAAAAGAAGAGAGAGTCAAAAAACATTCTAAAGTTATAATTTTTGTAAAAACAAAAAAAAATCTATAGGAAACTATGCAAGGATTTAGGAGAATTCAGAGGGTTGAGCATTCAAATACTTAAAAACAAACAAGACATTGCAACTTAGATGACATTCTCTCAGCAACACATGGCAGTAACATGCACAGCACATTTAGGCTTTACCTCCACCAATCTTGCTAGATGCAAAAGATAAGGCCTTCTCCAGAGCGGCCGCCAACGCATCAATGTTTGATCCTGAGGCTTGGGCCGACTCAGCCTTGCCGCCCCCCTTGCCTTCCATTAGCACGGACACAGCTCCAACCCACTCATTTGCTTTCAGACCCTTCTCCACAGCACTCTGAGAGAAGAAAAAAGGCAACAGTTGGTCAGCATTCAATTGACGATCCAGTATAGCATGTTTAACGAAAGGATGATTACCTTCGGTACAGCAGAAAGACAGAAGATCTTCTTAGCAGCAGCATCCACACTAAAGAACATGGCAGGTGTTTCTGGTGCAAATGCCTTAACTTGTTTCAAAGCACCATCCAATGCCTGTTCAATGATTTGTCAAAAATTAATATTATCTTCCATTGATTTATAGGCACCAGTGAAATGAACTCATTGAACTTCTAAGAAAGATGGGTCATACCTTCGTGTTAGAGTCAGCTTGGAGTTCCTTAACCAATAAAGGCATGTTGGGATTTGCCTGGCACAAAGCCTTAATCTCATCAGCAACATTAGCAGCTAAGGCTGCTTTAACGGCACGTTCCTTGTCATCTAACTGCTTCTTCAGATTCTTCAGCAGAGTTCGCATTTCTTCCTGCACCAGGCCATGAAAGCAAAGCATCCCAATTAATAAGCCATAAAATTTAGTGACACTATGCATAATAAAGACAGAGAAATGCTGTCGGCATACCTTCTTCCAGTATGGAATGACAGCTTGTGATATGTCATTTGTAAGCTCTACAATCTTTTTTACTACCACCTTCTGGTCGGCTGCAGTTTTAATGGCATCCAATGAAGTACGAACAGAGTTGAGCTCATTCTCCAATAATTCAGTCTTTTTCAAAGCCTAAAAAGCAAAAATAACATAATATTACTTGGATTATTCTAATTATGGGGTTCAAATGACTGAGTAAGAAGGCTTTACCTTGAGGGCCTCAGGTCCAGTCAAAGCAACAATACGGCGAATGCCCTTTGCAATTGCCTCTTCACTAGCAATGACAAAGTCACCAATATGTCCCGCTCGCTGCAGATGGGTGCCCCCACAAAACTCAATGGACGTTGCAGCTCCTGCAGGGCTGTTGGGATCAGCTTCTAGTTTTTCCACAGGGATTCCGATTGAGACAATCCTCACAGGATCAGGATAGGTCTCTTCAAAGACAGCGCGTAGACCCCGAATTGTCTTTGCAATGGCTAGGTTGGATTCCTTAGCAAATACTTCTTCATTGCGAGCAATAAGCTTGTTGGATTCCTGCTCAGTTTTCTTTACTTGATCCACAGTCATAGCACCCTTTAAAATAAACTCATTTTCAATATCTGTTTTTACACAAAATGGACAGTTGGCACAAAGCAGAGAAGCTTACAACCCACCTTGTTGGTAAAATCAAATCTTAATCTATCAGGAGCCACAAGAGACCCTCTTTGATCAGCCTCTGTCCCCAAGACAGCACGAAGAGCGTAATTCAAAACATGGGTTCCGGTGTGGTTCTTCATGATTAACTGTCGGCGAGCACCGTCCAAGTGGAGAACAACAGAGTCACCTACTTTGAGAGTTCCTTCTACCGAGCCAATGTGGAGCACATACCCTCCTCGAACTTGGACATTCTTCACAGAAAATTCTGTACTCTTTAATTTTAAAAATTAAATAATATTAATCATCTTGGCAAATGAGGGAAAATAATGGTAAAAAGTTATAACTTTAATGTATTAGTACCTCATCACCAACTTTGACCATGAAGCCCTCATCAAAAATTTGTCCACCTTGTTCTGCATAGAATACGGTCTTGTCAAGCAGAACACCACATTCCTGACCAGATGTTACTTCCTGGACAAACTGTTTTGAGTGTCTCAGTGCAATGACCTTGGCAACACATGAGGGGAATTCTGGAAGAAGCAAAGAACAAAAAACTGACATAAAGATAATTTGCAAACAAAACTGTAAGCTATTTAAAATCACTACTATCATCACCATATTCAGCATCTTTGTGCTGTGATTTTGCTTTGTAGTTGTATTTCAGAGAATCATCTGATGGGCCCACTTTTTGGTCCTGAAGGTGAGTGATTGCATGAATATCCAAACTGATCTGGTCATCCACACCAGCTCCTCGACCTTGGGAAATAAGCTGCAAAGAATTCAGAGGTAAGAAAAGTGGAAACTTCCACCCATAATGTAAAACACACCCAAGTCAGAAAAACAGTAGACTTAAAAGTGCTGTCAGAAACTTAAAAAAAAAAAAATCAAAAAAAAAAAAAATCTATCTTTAGAAGAAGATGAATACAGCAATATATACTTACTTGAGCTTGTTTCTTAGATTCTTCGTATGCAGGCATATCAACAGTGAGATTCTTTTCTTCAGCCATCAACTGAGTTAGGTCAACAGGGAATCCATATGTGTCATACAGACGCCAGGCAACATCACCTGAAATTGCAGACAATTCACTAGCTTTTCATCCAACCAATGATGTACCAAATTCTAGCCTAGAGCCATGAACTACTAACCAGGAAGAGTCTTACTATCCCCCAACTTTCCAATAGTTCTGTTCAAGAGGTTTCTGCCTCTGGATAAGGTTTTTAAGAACTGCTGCTCCTCTTCATTAATTGTATCAATTATGCCTTGGGGGTCTTTCTTCACCTAAAGCAACAAGCACATTTCAGAATGAGGGTGTGTCTGTTGCATGAATATTTTGTCAACATATTATCAAAATTCCACCCACCTCAGGGAAAGTCTCACCCAACAACTCAATGACCGTATGGACCAAAGTGGCAAAGAAGCCAGGTTTGGCGTTCAGCTTCTCAGTTGCATAGCGCACAGCGCGACGCAGAATACGTCTCAGGACATATCTGATAGGACAAACAGTTTAGAATCAATGGGTTATAGCTCAAAAATAAACTATAGTGCGTGAAGAGAGAATTTCAACTTATCGTACCCTCGACCAGTGTTGTCAGGAGTACCTCCATCAGCAAGTGCAATGGTGATGGTCCTTGCATGGTCAGCAAGTACTCGGTAGGCCATGTCCACACCATCGGAGTCTTCAGCACCAACACGTCCTTGGTAAGCTGGAGCATTCGTTCCCTATATCAACAACTTAGTTTTAATGGACAGTTCCTTCAACTTACGGGGAGGTTCATTCATGGTTCGCTTTAAAAAAAGTCATGAATACCTTTTGAATAGCATCAAAGAGTGGCAAAAATACATCAGTATCATAGTTGGATCTTTTGTTTTGGATTACTGACACCAAACGTTCAAATCCCATACCACAATCAATGTGTTTCTTGGGAAGCAGCTTCAGAGACCCATCAGATTCTCTACAAACAGAAATAAAACAGTTCCCTTGTAATAAAAACAGACTGAAATTAGAATTTGTCATTCCTTCAAAAATAAATTTGGGTAAGCCTCACCTGTTGTATTGAATGAAAACCAAATTCCAGATTTCCAAGACATCGGGGTCATCCTGGTTTACAAGGTGGGCAGCTTCCCGGCCCCCAATTCGATCAAAGTGAAGTTCTGAACACGGCCCACAAGGACCCGTTTCACCCATTTCCCAAAAGTTATCTTTCATACTTCCTGGCAACACATGAGACTCCGGAACACTGCAATGAGATAAGATAAGTAAAACATTAAAAACATGTTTACAGAAATTAATTCTGCAAAGTAAAAATGAAAACAGAAAGTGAAACAAATTACCCTAGCTTAATCCAAATTTGTCTGCATTCTTCATCAGGCTCGAGGCCAGCTGATGCCTCTCCTCCAAAGTACGTAACATACAAGCGGTCAGCAGGAAGTTTGAACACATCGGTCAAGAGTTCCCATGCCCAAGTGCAGACCTCTTTCTGTGAACAATCAAAACATGAATTTTGGAATACAAGAATGAATTGTGCACAGCCATAATAATTAAACTACATCTCAAACAAACCTTAAAGTAGTCACCAAAGGACCAATTACCCAACATTTCAAAGAAAGTATGATGATAAACATCTTTCCCAACATCGTCGAGGTCATTGTGCTTGCCACCTGCACGAATACACTTCTGTGTGTTGCAAGTCCTGATCCACTTCGACATGTCACTGTTGGGATCAACAGTTCCAAGGAAAATAGGCTTAAACTGAAACATACCAAAGCAAAACATATAAAGTACGGAATATACCAGGTCAATAATTATTCAATTAAAATCTTAGCTACAGGTTTCAGTGCCAAGAAATGTCTAATAACTTACTTGATTCATTCCAGCATTAGCAAAGAGCAACGTTGGATCATCAAGAGGGATAGTTGAAGATGAGTGTACATACTCATGCTGCTTCTTCTTGATAAAGAAGTCCAGAAATGCCTTTCTGACATCTTTAGCTGACATTGATGAATTCATTTTGGACACGCTTACTGAAACGGAAAAGACTAGCATTAAAATTAAAACAAACGCACGAAAAACAATGATTCTTCTGTATTAGCTTGTATCCTTGGTAAAGACAAGACAAGTCTGGGATGGAGAAAACACGGTTTAACTGTTGCACTGCAGTGGTATCTGGGAAAAGCACAAGCTGTCAATAAAGAGGAAATCACGCGCAGGCCGGTCGGAAGCCGAGTGCCGCTCACGTCGAAACACTGACAGGAACGACAGTAGTCACGTTTCCAAATAGTATCCGACATAGAAATCAACTTTTTGACAGGTTATTGATCACCCATATGTTCTAAACAAATGCATTTGGTAGCGCATATGGAACAGCACAGAGGATATGCACGTAGAGACCAATTTCATCATTTCATTCGGAAAAACATTCTGCAATGTTACAGAAATGGCACAAAGTATTTGACACAACCCAATACGTGTTTCTAAAAACTAAAATGAAATGACTTAAAGAGTTATGCCCCTTGCATACTCACATGCCCCAATTTCTTCAATCAAAGATCTATCTTCAGGTGAAACCAAATGAACGGGTTTCTGAAGGATAGGTTAGGGACAAGGCCACGCCGGAGGACGCAGGAAGAGAAGGCGGCGGCGCTTTCCTTCTGCTACAAACACACATAACCTCAAACCTCAAATTAAGGGAGGCAGGACTCGGACTTTAGGTATATTTAGTCAGTAAAATGTCTATTACGAAAAACAATGCCTTAGTTGCACTTGTTCGGAAGCAAATTGCCGGCGGATTTGTAAAGAAAGAATCAGGCCAGACGCCACAGGCAAGATTCGAAAAGCTTGGAACGATTTTCTCGAGGTAAGTGGTAAAGTAAGTCTTGAACCTGAACCTCCTCAAATGAATGCCCTTGTCTGTAATTTACGTTGCTTTCAGGACTACGGGTCTAATTAAAAGTGGAGTTATTCCATCTAGTGAAATCCCTATTTGGTATTCTCTGTATAAAACGTTTCCCCCAAAATATGAGCCCAAATACAAGAGACCTCCGCTGGATGTTGAAGTGAAAGAAATTTACTATCCAGAAGACAAGAGGCGAGCGTAAGTTGAGATGCATTACACTTTCCAACTTACCTGTGTCACAATGCAGATGTACAAATTGCAGGTATTGTTTTCAGGGCAGCGAAAAGGTGGACCGTACTCAACCTGAACAGCAGTACACCGATCGATAATGCTGAAAAACCTGATAAGCCTGGTACTGATCTTGTAGCAGAAGCTACTTCAATGTAGGAATTAGTTCATAAAGTTGATGCAGATATGTTATGTATATGATAGCCTTTTTTGTAATTAAAATAATTGATAAAACACAGATTTCATCCAACAATTGCAATTTTGGTTTATTCTTGAAAACATTATTTACATATCTTAACAACTTTCAGACCTATAAAAAAAATTATTCCTATATATACAAAAAGTAGCATCAACATTACATTTTGGGATAGAAGTAATGTCAACACAACCTTACATCAAAATTTGATAAGGCAAAAAAAACAAAACATAAACCACAGACAGGAAGTATTTCACGATATAAATCAAACTTTATATCTTACACAATCCTTAGCCTTAGCCTTTAATCACAGCAATTGGACGAAGTTTGATGCACTTCTTACTTATACCAGCCGCATGGCAAGTGTCCACAACGTCAGTCACATTTTTGTAAGACTCTGGAGCCTCTTCCATCACCAGCTTCAATGATGCAACCCTAATTGAGATTCCTTGCTGTTCCAATTTCTTTAATACATCTGTGTAGTCCAAGTTGCGTCTTGATTTGGCTCTAGATAAAGCACGTCCCTATGGCACAAAGGGAAATAAGAAAATTTTTGATGAGTTGTGTATGTAATAGTGTAAAGAAGCATCAAGAAGCTGTTGCCAGCATCAAGACCAACTTACCGCTCCATGACAAGTGGATCCAAAGGTTTCCTGCATGCCTCGTTCAGTTCCAGTGAGTACATAGCTGCAGGTTCCCATTGTGCCACCAATCAGCACTGGTTGGCCAGTTAATTGGTAATCTACTGGTATTAAGGGGTGGTGCGGAGGGAATGCCCGAGTTGACCCCTATAAAACAAGGCCCCATTAGTAAGCCGAACTACTGACAAGGGAACGTATTTAGGGCGTACACTCAGATTTCGGCCAAACTTTTTTTTTCGTAAGAATAACATATTAGACTAAGAATCCACCCCAAAGTTGGTGCCAAGATACATATCCAAACCCTTCCCGATTTTTTAACACCTAAAAACGGGCTAAAATGGCCCATGTTTTTACATGCAAACAGCAGATTTTTGATCTTAGTTGGGGAGTTATACCAAATATGTACAAAATATGATCTGTAACCAAAAATATATCTCATTTTCGTTATTAAGGGACCAAATAACGTAGAAATTGATCAGAAACTCGATTTCCAATTTTCCGACTCGATGTCCGAAAATGACCTATACACAGCAAAAAGGCCCATTTTACCCCGTTTTTAGGTCTTAAATAAATCGGAAAGGGTGTGGATATGTATCTTGGCACCAACTTTGGGGTGCATTCTTATTCTAATATGTCATTCTACGAAAAAAAAAAGTTTGGCTGAAATCTGAGTGTACGCCCTGAATACCTTTCCTTGTGAGGGCACAGGCAAAACCATTTTAAGGCATGTTTGTTACCTTCCTGTGCACAAGCAATGTTTTTTGTTTGCCATCTACGATGTGTTCTTCCACCTTAGCAATATTATGAGATACATCATAAATTACATGCATATCCAAATCATCTGGTGTCATGTGAAATTGCTTGGCGAATGCCTAGAAATAAATAAATTGAGGAGGAAGCATTTAACACTTAGCACAAGAATGTTTCTGCCAAAAAACAGTAGTTACGAGAATATACCTGTCTAGAGAGAAAGGTCATTGAGCTTCGATTGACCCAAGCAAAATTGGCAGCAGCAGCCATTGCCTTTAAATAATCTTGTCCTTCAGGTGAATTAATGCGGGCACATGCCAACTGGCGGTCATTTGTGTCGATTTTGTCCCTTTTCATGGCTTTTTCCATCTGTACCAGGGCATCTAAAAAATAAAAATATTAAACCAATGATGAAAAATCACTCCGCTGACAACAACTACTGAACAGGAAATGACTGAGATATGTAGCATGTACCTGTTGCCACTTGATGTCCAAAACCACGGCTTCCCGAATGAATCATCACACATACTTGTCCTTTGTCTTCAATGCCCATTTTACTAGCAGCCCACTTGTCATAAATTT
Organism: Stenchaetothrips biformis; assembly: GCA_030522485.1. NCBI lineage: Eukaryota > Metazoa > Arthropoda > Insecta > Thysanoptera > Thripidae > Stenchaetothrips > Stenchaetothrips biformis. The sequence continues at coordinate 17,502,866 of CM060094.1, read as the reverse complement.
CATCTACAACTTGAATTTCGGCATAATGGTTGCCTGCCCCAAGAGTGCCAAGCTGTAAAATATTAAAAATTAGAAAACCACTTAAATTTTGAAAAAAAATTATTTTTACTCAAAAATTTATCTTGCAGCTCTGTGAAAATGAGATTGCATTTGTACCTGAGGCAAACCTCTCTTCTTTGCCCTTAGACTGACTTTAGATGGATCAGCATTTAACATTCGTCCATACTCTTCACAGTGTTCCTTGTCCTCAGCCCAAATGTACCCTAGAACAGCACATAATTTAATCAAATTTTGAAAAGAACACAACACACAGGTTTATATATGTAGTTGTTACGTACCCTCTCGGAGTGACCAGTCCATTCCCATTTCTAACGCCTCCTCAAGATTTGTTGCAGTCATGGGTATAATTCCTTTAGAGCCAACACCAACAGGAATATGATCAAACATACTCTGAGCAAGTTGTTCCTACGAGAAGGGCACCAATGATAACACTTCATAATATGTTACAAAATTAAGTCAATGACAGATTTTACTAACTTTTACAGGTTGAACGTCCTTTTCAAACAAATTTGTCCGCAAAAGACGAACTCCGCAGTTGATGTCAAAGCCCACACCACCAGGCGAGACAATTGACAATGGATCGTTCATGTCAAATGCTGCCATATTACCTGTGAGAACAGAAAAGGCAATCATATAACCTTATTGTGACACAATGAAAGTGTATGATTTCCAGAAAGAAAAGAGAAACATACCAATGGCAAATCCATACCCAGAATGAACATCAGGCAAGCCAATGGAACGATGCACAATACCCGGTAGAGCAGCAACATTTGCAATTTGTTTCATTCCAGGAAGAAAGCCACCCACCATACCAGGTCGACACGCATTGCGAAGTTCATCGAACATGAGTTTTTCTAGCGCCGAATTTACATAGAAGACTCCCTCCACCTATAATTCATATACAGTACGGTGATGCAAAAACAATCACTCGTTACCATCAGTTGACAGAAGAAAAGGAACCAAAAATAAAGAAGAATATACATACATTCATATTCGGCTGAAATCCTTTCTTAATCCTCCAAGAATTTTCATCAATTCTTTCAAGGAATTTGAGCTCATCATTGTACTCCCTCACCACCATCTGAAAAATAAAAGTCGTGTTGACAAGAGCAAATTGTGGTTATGTTGCAGCCGGTGTTCACAATACACGAATTAGAGTTATCGGCAGTGCGTGTCAAAAGAACTTTCATAAAACGGAAACGGTAGACACTCACTATTAAGCACGTGAATGTTTCAGGGCAGATCCCGGATTGAATGAATGAACAGCAGGGCTGAATGAATGTTGATCCATACAGCTTAAGGGTTCAGGGGAAGGGGGAGTGGTAGCGGTGTCGAACGAACGAAGTGGCCACCAGGTGGCGCTATAGGCGACTCACAAGCGCGTGTCACTACCCCCGAACCCCGTACCTGAGAGTCCCCTCGCGCGCGGGGTAGTGTCTAAACGCTTCACAAGTAAGCGAAGTCATCACCGCAAACGAAGCGCCCGCCGACTTAAAATTTGGGCGTTGGTTCCCTGGGACCGGAACTACCTGTCAAAAATGACACCTGTACTGAGAATTGAACCCAGGGCCCCCCGACCCACAGTTCGACGCCTCTACTAGCTCCAGTCAATGACTGTAAGGTCGAGCATCTTTTTTTTTTTTTTTCACTTATAGTCAGTGTCCATTTCAAGCTGCGAAAATTCAATTTGGAGTCAATAGTAAATAAAATTACGATACGGCTAGCAGACGTTTGGGATGGGGGTCGCGGTAGGACCCCTAGACTATTTCCTACCTACAACTCATCGGTTGCAACCTATCCTAACCTGACCGACTCGTGGCAGATCTTACGCCACTCGCGACAGATCTTAGCTAATCGTGGCATAAAGCGCCGGCGCCAGTGGAGGTTAGAGGAGGTTAACTCAAAAACCAACATGGCGGCGGCCTTTTCGTCTGGTCCATGAGGGCCAACCTACTGGAGTTAAATCATAGAGTTGTTCCTTTCGTTCCAGCACTTTAAATTTTTTTGTTGCGATTCCCAGTAATTAAAATAAAACTGTCATATTTAACACTTCACACCTTTGTCCAAGAAAACTATCGATTGTTTGCTGTATAATTTTTGTCTCAAATCAAAAAGAACCCATGGGTGTGATGGCAGTATCAGGTTCTTCGGATTCGGGGCCGGCCGAGGAGCCAGGCCAGGCCAGAACCTGGCAAAAGGACTAAGGTCGAGTAGTTTTAGTTCAGTTGAGTTTCAGTCGTGTTTTAGTTAAAGTTCAGTTCTAGGCTCTCCCAACGATATCGGCCACCGTAACAATGGACCGGCGTACCGAGACTCACCTCGTTTCGCGTGTCATCGCGGTCTCTGCGAGGAAGTGGCGAAAGCTGTGTAACGTTCCTCCTGTCGCCGAAAGTTGTTGCGTGGGTGCTCTTTAGTGTATGTCCCCCCCCCCCCCCCTGCTCGCCCCGTCCTGTCCGCCCTGTCCGTCCTGCACGCTCCGGTGCCCTTCGGTCCTTCGGTAAGGGGAGGGGAGATTGCCATTGATCCCTGGAAATTTGCGTGCAGATTGTCCACTCATGGAGATAGGGCCGGAAGGATGCTGCGATAAGGCTGCGTCTGTGTTGCACCGCGCCGTGCTACGCCGTGCCGGTGGCGCTCCTTTTGTTTCCTAAAGCCCTCTCGCCGGCCACCGGCCACGCACCGGTGGGGTGCGGGTGCAATGGGTGGCCCACCTCACAGGCGCCACAGCAGACTGATTGTTTCGACACAGTTTGATGACATTCTCGTTGGGAAAATCGGCGTCGAAACGAATTATCATCAAGCGACAACCGGCATTTGGCACAGTCGTAAACGCAGGCACAATTAATTGAGCCTTGCTGACCGCCGCGAGCCGTGGCGGCCCACTGTGCGCTGGCAACTAATCGCCAAGTGCTGATCAGCCCGTTGCCGGCCGGCCGGACGCCGCCGCATTTTGCATGTGCCGCGCTGTGCTTGTGCTTCCGTTGTTCGGGATAAACAAAGCGCTTCTCAAAGCGATGACGCGGCCGGGGTAAGTTGGATGGACGCACAGTGTGCCGGTGAGGATGGCCACTGCAGTTCCTATGGAGGCCTCCCGCCACTCTCTGCGAAACAGACTGTTGTTGGCGCCGCTTTGGTCTGCAGTCGAGGCCGTTTTCTCGGGACGGGTCGTTTTGGCAAAAACAATACAGACTCGGCGGCCTTCCTCCAAGCCGAGGCATTAACCCCCGTGTCACCGCCACGGCCCCGTGTAGCCGCGAGCGGGGCGTGGCGGGGCGCACAGTGGGCCAGAAGACCGACAGGCGGCCAAAACTCTACGTACACGCGTTTTGAGCTCCAGAGTTGTTAAGAGGGACTCGGACCGAACGTGTGACCCCACCGATGGATTCCTCATTCGGAGAGCAATCCATTGGTGAGGTCACCCGTTCGGTTCGAGGGAGCTCAAAACGCGTTTAGAGTTCTGACCGCGTCAGCCGGTCTTCTGGCCCACTGTGGGGCGGTGGCCCGCTGCTGCTGCTGGGGCCTCATTTTTCCTGGACCGTTCCTAATCTCGCCGCGACCGCAGGCGATACAGTGGAGTGACGGACGCCCGGGCGAAAACACAACAGAAGCGAAGGAACACGGGGAGCGGCGACATTGGTGCGTCGGCAGGCAGCGTCCCCCGGAATTACTGTGTAAGGAAATAAATGCGAAACACTAAGTTCTGCGTGCGCCCAAGGCGGGGGCCCACGGCGCCGTCATCGTCGGGGCTGGACTATCACGCGGGGGAGGGGGACGAGGAGGGGGAGGGGGAGGAGGAGGAGGAGGAGGGGGAGGGGGAGGGGGAGGGGAGGAGGAGGGGGAGGAGGAGGGGGAGGAGGAGGGGGCTTCTCTATGGCGCCGTGTCGTCAGCCGCCTCGGAGCGCTGCACGCTTCTCGAGCATAAGGTACAAACTATTTAGTTTGTCATAGGAAGAACTAGTTCGTAAAATCAGAACCCTGAGGCTCAAGGCAGACTGAGATTCTAGACACCAGGAGACCAACACGAGGGTCATGTGGTTGAGGCCGCTGACGCCACTGAGTCTCCTCGGAGCTGGACTTGGCGTAACCGGAGTCACACTGTACGGCTTGTGCCCCAGAGTGCTTGGAAAAAGGGAAAGGAGGGGGGGGAGGGGGCACTGAGCATTCGCCACTTACCCTCGCGACCCGCAGCGCTTCTCCTGCTTCTTCCCGGCTGTATGCCGCACGCGGCCGCACCCCGCCCCAAATAAAGCTAGCCCCCCTCCCCCCCCCTCTCCCGCTGTCGCGGTGTTGTTCTAAAACCGCGTCACGTCTCGGAATTTTGTTTTATTTCACTTTACTGCATGTCCTACCGTGGCGCGGCGCGTGTGGTGTTTTTGTTTTCTCTTCTTTTTTTCGCGTCATTTAAATCCCCGCGCGCCGTCATGCCGGCTCACCGTGCCCCCACGGGGGGCCGGATCCAGGGCCGGATCCAGGGCCCCCTCTCTGGATCCACGCCTGGAGCCCACTGTGCGGCCCTAACAGAAGTGGAAGTTCCACAATGGTCCCTATTAGATACCATTTTTATCCCTGGGACAAATTAGGGAGTTCGAGACAAATCCGATATCCCAAAAAAGTCCCTTCCATACTGAGATCCCTCTGAAGTTCCAAAGGAGTATGAAGTCCCTCCGAGATCCCAACAGCAGTTGCTCTGCATTTGGGTAATCTCTAAATACATCAAGCATATATCAGAACATTTAACGCAATGCACCATTGGGTTGTGCAGGGTGAGTCTCTTTGATGACGCAGGACAGTTACTTTACGTGCGGTGTACCTATTGATTAATCGTCTTTTATGAACAGTCACCACTGCAAACGAAAAATATCCACTACGCAAGCAGGAAGGTCATCGTAGACTTCAATTGACTGGAAATTCGATTGACTTGAAGTTATTAATCCGAGGAGAAAATGCTTAGCGCCATCGTGCTCAGCGACCGTCAAAACCCCCGGGTGCGAATTTCCACCTCGCCAGGATGTAACGCTTAGCCTTTTGCAGTGGCAACATTCAGGCAGGCAGATAAAGGAGGGTGCGCTTGACCTCCGTCACCACGAAGCGCCGGTAGCGCAGTGGATAAGGCATGTGGGCATCACTCTACAGGAGTCCAGTTCGCCTCTCGCTGAATCTCCCTTTTTTTGCGCCAGAGAAGGACTTCGGAGGGATCTCAGGAGGACCTGTGAGGGAGTTGAGATCCCTCTTTTCTTGAAAGACCAAGTCCCCCAGATGACCCCTTTTGGGACCTGCAAGGACTTTGGCCTTTGGGACTTAAATGGTATTTTGCCTTTGGACCCATTCTGGTACTTCGATTTTTGTTAGGGGCGTGCGCGTTGGCCGCTGCAAGTTTGGCTGGTCTGGTATGTCGTCCTATCCGTGTTAGATTTATGGTAGAAACTTGATGTGAACCGCCTTGCACTAATTTCAGCTTATCTCCTCTCCATGTCGCGTCAGTCCCCGGCCGTCCGGGCCATGGCCACGGCCAGCGGAAGGAGGCCAGCGGACGCGGAGGACCTGCGCCGAACAAGGAGGCCCACTGCGTTTAAAAGGTCTCTCTCTCTCTCTCTCTCTCTCTCTCTCTCTCTCTCTCTCTCTCTCTCTCTCTCTCTCTCTCTCTCTCTCTCTCTCTCTCTCTCTCTCTCTCTCTCTCTCTCTCTCTCTCTCTCTCTCTCTCTCCCCTACTGTGTGTGCCCATGCTGGACGCAACGCGCGCCGCCGTTCCAGAGGCACTATCGATGCCAAAATGAGGCGTGTCTGTCGACCGATTGCAAAAGAGCGCTCTCGTGTCGCTCTGTCCCTGTCACACTCATGGAGCGACTCGCCGTGGCGCGAGAGAGACAGAGCGCCGGAATCGCTCTGCTGGATGGCGGGGCCTATGCCACTCCGCCTCCGCCCCTAACATGTCAACGTCCCTGTGCACACGCGCCCCTCTTCTGATCTTCTTGCTTTGCCAAATATTCACTCTCATTTTTGAGCCCCATCATCTCTCCCCCCCCCCCTATGCCACGACTAAATAACCAAAAGAGCCGATTGGCGGTGGGAAAGGGGGCAGGAGGGGGGCTGGGTCCGCCGCCTCGTCAACTTCAGACATTTTTTTGGTGAAAATGATGCCTGCTTCCGATATGCTCCGGTATCTATATTTATAAATGTGTGTGTGGAAAAGAGGGTGGGGGGGTTAAAGATCCCTCCTCGTGCCTCAAGACGCTAGCGGGAATCCCCCCCCCCCCTTGAGCCCCTCGGCGCTCCGATCCGGCGCCACATAATCATTTTCCGAGAGCAAACAGCGTGGTAATGCGCCTAAGTGAAAATAGGCCGTTTTTATTATTCTTCGCGCATCTGCCTGCTCTTTGCCCTCGACGCCGCGTCGACACTCCCAAGTTCCCGCTAAGCTTTTTCTTCGTGATACGAAAAAAAGGCACAATATTATGACGGCACAGCCACAGCCCGTGCTAAGAATATATTTCTCAGTATTATGATATACTTTCGTATCGCACAGTGCAGCTCAGTTTTATGACTGCAAAGCATTCATTTCTCCGTAGAAAATGGAGCGTGGAGACGACGGGCTGATGGACAGGTGTAGACAGACAGGCAGTCAGACGGACAGACAGACTCGCAGGCAGTCAGCCACGGAGTTTGTTTGACAGACGAGGAAGAAAACCGGGCGCCACGATGTCAGCCGAGTTGCCTACCCTCGCGACCACAGGGGCGCTCGCCGAGGCGGATGCGGTGTTCCAACAAACAACAACAGCCGAACTCGAAACCGGGGGGGCGGCTGCGGCCGTCCGCTGACCTCATCGCTGACCCACATCATCACCACGGCGCGGCGCGGCACGGCACGGTAATGAGGATAGAGAGGGAACCACTCCAAAAATGAAGGAATAATGCAGCGAGCTATTTTTGTCGCGTCCCGGTTTCCTCTTTCCGCCTTTGGCGCCCAACAGGTAGTCGGTCCCCCCCCCCTCCCCCTCCTGCACCTTCCCCCACCGCCGCCGTCGAGACCCCCTCCAAGCAGATGCCACGGCGCGGGCCGCCTTAATGACCCCCTCAAATCAAACACCTTTTCAAAAATTCTATGAATACGAAATGAGCAGATATTGAAGTTGTGCAAAAGGGCGGGGAGGGAGGGGGGCAGGGGTACGGGAGTGGGTGGCAGGGGGAGACGGGAGGGGTGGAATGTGAGTGGGGGGGGGGAGACAATACCCACTGGAAACCCGACAAGGTGCGCGAAGGAAGACGGGGACTCTAGGGGAGCGCGGGGGCTCCAGTGGAGCGCTCAGAATCTGAACGGATGCTGGATACGATAACCGATACAGAGACGGTTCATCAATAACCGATTATCGGTAAATAATCGGTCAATACTTGGATTACCGAAGTCGAGGGTTTGAAATAATCGGACGATTAACCAAATAATCGCGATTATTTTCGATTAATCGATAGATCGTCCAGGCCTACCCGCGGTAGCCATAACGGATTTAAATTGAATCGCGCCTGCATGGTGAGTCCTCTCCCATCGCGTGGGACGCGTCGAAGATCGACGATAAGTGAGGCATATAAAGGGAAATAAAGTGGGTCAGGAAAAACAAAAGCAGCTGCCCCAAAGCGCCTGAAAGGGCGGGCGGCCATCGCAGACGTATGGCGCCACAATTCAAATCGTAAATAATTGAGTTATCAGCAGCGCGGCGCGCGGCGCTCGTGTCAGCGACAGCCTCGACAGGCCACGCCGTCGGTCCCCTCGACCCCGGACTCGAAAAATGACCAGTACATTCACCGGACCATTCGCGCGCGCACACAGCTCGCTGACAGTCTCTTGCTCGGCGCGCAGTCACACTGTCTCACACCCAGAAAAATAACTTCTTGAATGAAGTAAATTTTTTTTTTATTAAAAATACTTGATTCAAGCTAAACTGAGTGTCAGATCAATACTAATAGGTTTTGCATTCATTAAACTCTAAGCCAATATTTCTACTTCACTCAAAGCAGAACTTTACTTCGGCACATTAATGCAAAGAAATTTTTTTTTTTTGCCTTACCTAACCTAGCCTAACATTTTTCTAGGTTCACGCATACGCACTGTAAGTAAATTGAATCGAATCTCTGGGCTGCCTCGATATTTGAGGGTTCCCGAAGCGAACCCCGAGAGACGGCTTTCCACCGAGGTTCCGACCAGAAACCAGGAACCCGCCGGTAAATCCGGGCCCCTTTCCTGAGCCTAGCGGCGCAGCCCTGCTGCGAACCCGCCTACGCATTTCACCGCAAACATCAACAAATCAACCATCCGGCGTTGCGCAGGCTGCGCAGGCCTGCCCAACGGACAATGTGCTGCCGCCCTGCCGGCAAAAAGCGCAAAGAGAGGGAGGGGAGTGGGAGGGAGGGGCGGGGAGGGGTGGGGAGGGGGGAGGGGAGGGGTGGGGATGGGAGGGGCGGGGAGGGGGCAGCTGCGGTCCTTCCGTTGTAAATCATGGCCCATGGATGAGTTCGGAAACAACCCGACGGGCCCCGATGCGGCTGCCTGCTGGACGGCCGGTTCGGCTCCGCGGCTCCGCGGCTCCGCACTGGGTCCTGCAGCTCCTTCCTCTCGCGAGGAGTGATGGATAGGCAGGGCATTCCCTGCCGCCGTCCAACTCGCGCACTCGCGGCGCCGGTGCGTTCCGCGGCCGCGACGGCCTACGCGGAAACTAATGGCAGTAGTTGGATCTCACGCAGCTTTGCCAATGAATCATCAATAAGAGTGATTAAATTGTGACAAGATCTTGAAAATTCGCCGTACAGCATTTGCACATCTTCATGGATACACTGCAAGAAAAAACCACAACGAAAGTACACAAATTACTGGCAAATTTTTTATCAGGAATTTATTGTACTTTCAAAGTACAACAATTGTTGTACAATTGTTGTACAAAGTACAATGGAACCGGCATGACGAGTGCTTTGCAGTCCAGGCCTCGTTGTGGTTCGTACAATTCTCGTTGTACTTTCTACAATCCCTGTTGTACTTTTATTGTACAGTTTTTGTTGTACTTTTGTTGTACTATCCACACTTTTTTCTTGCAGTGTACGGGGCTACATACATTAGTCTCTTCAAAACTAAATTTACCTGTGGCTGCACAACACGCTCACACCCAATCCGCGAAAGAACTAAACCGTGCGAAAAACTTTCACAAAAACCATAATCTGAACAATACAACCGAAAAATGAATAAAACCATCCGCGAAACATTGGGCTCCCCCTAATTGCCGCGATCAAGTTGCACAAGTTGGAAGAGCATCTTCCCTATTTTGATGGTGCTTCGCGGGCCGTTGCGGGGCGTTGCGGACGGGGCCAAGCCGGGTCTCTGTAATTGTGCGACCCCTCCCCGAAACTTTGCAGCGACCCTCTTCTTTTCTCACCCCGACCCTCCCACCCTCTACCTCCGTCTCCTCCTCCTCCCCGTTCCCAAATTTCTTGCTGCTTGGTGGCGCCCTTCTACATGGCAAGGGCACCATCTCCCCCGCCGCCGCCCCCGCGACCCTCACCTGCCCTTCTTTTTTTTCCCCCCGTCCCGACAGTGCTTCCGGCGCAGCACAGCATACTCATTATCCACTAAAAAATAAAGTGGCCTCCCCCTCCCCGCCAGGTCTGGGACCTCTCCGAGGCAGGCCGCGTCCGCGTCGTCTGCTGGAGGCTGCCGGGGGCGGGACTTCCGAAGCGCGCCGCGAACGGCGCACAGTGGGCCAGAAGACCGGCGCAGGCGGCCAAAAATCGAGACGCGTTTTGAGCTCCAGAGTCGTTAAACGGGACTCGAACCGAAAGTGCGACCCCACCAATGGATTCCTCGTTCAAAGAGCAATCCATTGGAAAGGTCACGCGTTTGGATTGAGTCCCTATTACTGGAGCTCAGAGCGCGTCTAGAGGTTTGGCCGCCGGCGCCGGTCTTCTGGCCCACTGTGCGGCGGTCCAGCCCCAGGGCACCCCTCCCCCTCCATCCTCCACAGTCGTTACGCCGCCAGCTTCCTTTCCAACTCCACTTTGAAATGTGTTCCTGGCCGGAGAGAACTAGCGGAGGTTACCGCCGCCCCCGCCGCCCCGCCGCACGCGCCAAAGCCTCGCCACGTCACGCCGCCGACATGTCTGGGGAGATACGCAAATGGTGATCGGAGAGACGACGCCCCGGGGTTCCAGATATGTCTCTTCCGAAACGACACGTTCACTGATTTCAACGCCGACGCCCTATCCTGACGCTGACACGGTGGGGGGCGGGGAGCGAGCTTTCCATCCACCTTAACTTGAGGAATGTGCGCAAGGAACTCTGCTCACCAAAGTGTATACAATACTGAGAAAATAATAATATTATACGTGGCCTAACGCCACTCAGAGCAAGGGAAATTTTTCGTGCAAATTTGAACGCATTTTTGTGATACGTGTCCGTCAAGATACACGGATGGATGGCTCCACTGGTGCAACAGCGGCGCACGCTGAGCGCCAAGTCTTTCTTCTCTTCATTCGCTTCCTGGCTTCCTGGGCACCCCGTCCTACGGGCAGTAAGACCCCCACCCTCTTCCCCCCCTCTCCGGCCTTGTGCCAAACTTCCAACATAACACAGTGAATGTCCCATCTTGCCTGCGCTGCCGGCGCTGCCGGCGCTGCCCCGATGCCGGCGGCGCGCGCTGGCCGCGTTGACCTCGACTCGTGTTCATAACGCACTGCTAATCGAAGGCCACGCTTAGCGTGGACGGCAACAAAAAAAAACAAAAAACAGACGATGCTGCCAACAGAAGAAAGCCAGAACATGGCCCCACCTCTAGATTTTACCACTAAAATCCCCCAACTGATAATTCCTGCGTCTGTCTACTACTACCATGAATCACTCCGAATAATAATGATGCTAAAGAAGACTGTACAGTTGACACATTTACTTGTTTTCTTCTGTTGGCAGCATTGACCGCGACTGCTTTTGTTGTTTATTTTGTCCAGTCGCCATATTTTTTGTGTGGCTTCTTGGCTCGTAAAAGCCGTTTGGACTGTCCCACTCATATTTGAGACCTCCAGGATCGTGAAGTCATGAAAAAAATGAAGAAAGGGGACGTTACAGTGCGTCACGAATGTTGCCACGCCTCAGAACTCTGAAGATAGTCACCTAGTCAGTCACCTAGTCGAGCCGTTTAACCTCTAACCTCACCATGGCCTGGTCTCCACATAGGATATTAAGATGGAGATTCCGGTAAGTGCATCTTTCCCTCGAGATCAAATTTATATTGCTACCTTAGTCTCTACTTCGTGACTCAGTTCTAAGACAAAATTTAACGGTGACTGCTATTCATAGACAAAAAATATTCTGTCTGGTCATGCGTATTGACATCAGCCGTCTCCTTCCTTGACAGCTCAGCTCATTTACTAATATTGGACAGGTATTTGTTGCTCATTTAAACAAGTTGAACATTATTTAGATACTTTATAAGCTGGTCAACTTCCGTATCCATTATCCTGATCTGATCACGCTTGCAATGATAATATCGTAGACCAAATGCAGTTCCACGCTTTCAAGCGTGCTCTACAAATCGAAAAGCGTACATTGTATGCTCTACCTGGAGCATGCCTGCAAGCATGCTCTAGCTAGCGCATGCCTGCCAGGCACGCTTTAATAAGTGCATACATTCCACGTACATGCTAACTGGAGCAGACAACTCCCTTTGCCTTATGCACTAGATGTATCTCCAGTTAGCATGCACATGGCAAGTGTGCACTTATTAAAGCGTGTCTGGCAGGCATGCGCTAGCTAGAGCATGCTTGCAGGCATGCTCCAGGTAGAGCATACAATGTACGCTTTTCGATTTGTAGAGTGGACCAAATTATGGTCCACGCCTTGAAGCGTGGACTTGGTCCACATATGGATTAGCAGTTTTTGCAGCGTAAAGATTTTATTCAAAGTCATTTTCGGCCTGACTCACGGCCGCGCCACCCTTTCGTTACAATGTTGTTGGTACCCTTTCCAAGTGGCTGCGGACGCAGTGCGGATAGGTGGGCGAACGGCACGGAGGAGTCGGGCCAATTTTAGCATGCAGCCGGTCTGACTTTGTTGCATCCTTCCTAGATGGCCCCTCCCCTCCCCCTTCCGGTAGAGGCCTCGGACTTGTCCTGCATGGCCTGTCCCACCGGCAGATGTGCTCGGCCGTACTTCCAGCGATAAGAGCGGACAGCATGGACGTGCGCACCCTCACCCTCCTCCTCCTCCTGCTTCTTGTTCAAACTTCTCCTTGCTTCCTTTTGCCAGTCGATAGTCATTTATTCCCGCACTTTCGAACTTCTACCTCTTGATCTTATTCCCGATATATAACCCCCCGCTGCCCGTCTTTCCGCCAGCCGTAGCTTCCCCCTATTAATAATACTTTCGCTCACGTCCTTTATTTGACGAGTGCGCGCACAACAGTCGCGTTCCGTCGCTGTTCGTTCCGGCCGGAAGTAAGCAAGCAGTGCAAACATTTGTCCGTTCCATCGAGCAGACAGTCGAGTGCGATTAGGCTGAGGGGAGGGGGAAGGGGGAGGGACAACTTGAACGGGGCGGAACTCCGTCTTATGCCTGCTGGCCAAAAGTCACTTTCGTGCTCGTTCGACTATGGCCCGATACTTTTGGCGGCGGCGGCGCACAGTGGGCCAGAAGACCGGCGCAGGCAGCCAAAACTCTTGACGCGTTTCGAGCTCCAGAGTCTCTGTACGGGACTCGAACCGAACGTGTGACCCCGCCAATGGATTCCTTGGTGGGGTCACACGTTCAGTTCGAGTCCCATTCAGCGACTCTGGAGGGGATTTTGACCGCCTCCACCGGTCTTCCGGCCCACTGTCCGGCGGCGGTCCGGAGAGTCTAGCGCGGCGTGCAGTAGTACCAGTGGCATGCCACCGAACAGCAGAGGGCCATGGGCGGCGCGGGGCGGCGCGGGGCGGCGCGGCCAGTCGCAGAAGAGTTAGTCGCGTGTTCTCCCGGGAGACTGCATCTGAAAAGTTGAAATTACCCTTGTGTGCATCAAACTTAGCGACGAATAAGAAACTTATAGCCCCCTCCCCCGCTGGTCTGGCCGCGCACCCCGTGCCCTGCTCCATATCTTCCTCACGGAGGGCCCATTGGCTTTGCCGGGTAGGAACTGCTCGGGGTTCACTACTTGGCGTTGCACGGCCAGAAACAGAATCCCGCCTCATTTTGGCGCCACGGCGGCGGCGGTGGCGTGTCGAATTTCTGTGACCGCTTTCCTGCGCACTTCCCTGCGGGGCTGCACAGTGGGCCAGAAGACTGGTGGAGGCGGCCGAAATGGTAGACCCGTTTTAGCTCCAGAGTCGCTGAATTTGACTCGACCCGAACGTGTGACCCCACCCTCGTTCGGAGAGCAATAGGTTGCGGTGAGGTCACACGTTCGGTTCGAGTCCCATGCATCGCGACTCTGGAGCTCAAAACGCGTCTACAATGTTTGCCGCCTGCGCGTGTCTTCTGGCCCACTGTGGGCGGGGCTGTGGGGGCACCCCTGTCTGGCAATGCAGCCTCGCGGGGACGACGCGAAACAATATTTGGCTCACGTCCACCTTCTCTGCGGCTACCGTCTGCGCTGAGGCGTGCGCGGCACGGCGCGGCGTGGCACGGCACGGCGCGGCGTGGCACGGCACGCGTGTCGCAGGCACCACCAGCGTTTCACGACCAGAACATTCTTTCCACCTACTTCCTTTCTTTTGGGGCGTAATCATGGTGCTCGGAAGCTTCTTCAGGAAGTGCCTCGTCGGCTGGTTCCCTTCCCCGTGCCCCCGCTCTCTCTCTCTCGACTACGATTGTCGCGGACTGCACTTCTTTTGAAAACATGGGGCTTTTTTTTTTTTCTGGAATACACAGTGTCGTGGGTTCAAACCCCAGCGGCAGACATTTTTTTTCCACTGTGTGTACACACGATTCCCGGCGTGGGTGCCGCCTCGTTAGCGACGTTGTCCAGCCCGCGACCGTGACGTCGTCGTCCGGCTGGCCGTCCTCGCGGCGGGGGTCGGCCGCCCACCCAGGGCGCAGCGCGCGGCCACGTCTTTTTCATTTTCCTCAATGTTCTCTGCTTTCTGTCTGCGCAGCGTCGTTCGGCCGGCGGCCACAATGCGGGGTTGTCTGGAAAAAGAGGCTCCGTTCGGGTGTTTGTGGAATTGGCCGCTGGAACAGTTTGACAACGCAACGGGTGCGCTCTGTTTGGGCCGGCCTGCGCCCCCCCTCCCCCCCCCCGCGCGTGAGGCTAGCTGGCAGGGCGGGGCGGCCAAGAGAGTGCTTGATATTTCTTGGCCGAACAGCACACCCCTAAACCCAAACCCGAAGCAGCCCCCCTTCCCCGTGCGAGGCTAGCTGGCAGGGCGGGGCAGCCAAGAGAGTGCTTGATATCTCTTGGCCGAACAGCACACCCCTAAACCCAAACCCGAAGCAGCCCCCCTTCCCCGTGCGAGGCTAGCTGGCAGGGCGGGGCAGCCAAGAGAGTGCTTGATATCTCTTGGCCGAACAGCACACCCCTAAACCCGAAGCAGCCCCCCTTCCCCGTGCGAGGCTAGCTGGCAGGGCGGGGCAGCCAAGAGAGTGCTTGATATCTCTTGGCCGAACAGCACACCCCTAAAACCGAAGCAGCCCCCCTCCCCAACCCTTCGCGCAATCCATCTTGTAATCCATACGGAAAACTTTCCGCGTTTTATGGCCGTGACCGGCAAAAAGGGTGCTGCTGGGCTGAAGGCAGCTGAAGGGAGAGGATATAGAAAGGCGGGCGCGTACGAAGCGACGCCGGACACGGGGCGGGGCGGCGCGGCGACTCGGACGCAGCCGCAGTAAGGGACACGCAGGCCGGACTCTGCGGCATGCGCTTGCCCCAGAAAAACTGAACGCCGCGAGGCGCGCGCCGAAATTTCCAATCTGCCGCCAGGTTATTAAAGGGACACGGAAGAGATAGAGAGAGATAGAGAGAGAGAGAGAGAGAGAGAGAGAGAGAGAGAGAGAGAGAGAGAGAGAGAGAGAGAGAGAGAGAGAGAGAGAGAGAAAGAGAAGAAGAAGAAAAAGAAGAAGAAGAATAGAGGCGAAAATGAAAAAGAGTGGGATGAGCATTCGAGCGATCTCTGGAACTTCGCAACGGCTTTGATTTATCCGTGTTCCGGGAGCGCCTACGTACCGGGCCTTTTTCTGTACAACTGCAAAAAAAAAAAAAGGGCAGGTCACAGCCTTATTGCTTATCACGAAACTCAAAGTGCTCTTGGACTTGTTAGTCCACTGTGAACTCCGTGGTTTTTTTTTTCTGCCCGTGGAGTGTCCGCGGGGTGGACTCCGTTGGCTGATGGCAGTAGTAGAGTGCGTTTGTGACACTGTAGCCCCGCGGGGGGCCCGCGGGCCAGTGGTTGCGGTCTGGTCGTCAGCCAGGCGAGGCGACAGCGGCGGCAGCGGCACCACCGGAAGTGGTCCGCAGCCCCGTCGGCCCATCCTGTGGCGCAGCACCGCGCAGCACCAAGGTGCACGCCGCCCAGTCCCACACTGTGTTTTGGTTTGCAGCGGACGCGCTCGGTCCACTGTTATTCATACGACTGTGAAGTCATATTCACAACGAACGAGTTTTGTACGTGTAGCTGGCACGATTTTGTGCACACGTGGAATTTGCGTAATATTATGCGTTGCATTGGATAAATCTATGCAAATTCGCGCACAATTTTACGCAAATTGTTTCGCAGGTTGAAAGTCATGCTCCACCACGTAAAAAAATAGTGCATAATAATTAAGCGTGAATTCGTTGGAACGGCAACTTTTTCCCGTTCGTTTGACTGTTGATCCACGGTCAGACTAATTTGACATCCTGATTAAACGGCTGTGCCACGTTTCAACCTAATGTGACACCGTGTTCAAACGAAAGTGAAAAAAAGAAAATCATATTCTGACCAAGATGACGCGTCATATTCTTTGAATAATTGTGTACACTCTGGAAAAAACTGTAGAGTACAGCTCAAGCATCTACTTCCCCCTGAATATCCCCGATCCATCCTCCAGTTATAGCCCATGCCCTGGTCCTGCCACGCTTTCGACCAGTTGAGCCCCCCCCCCCCCGGGTTCCCCTTCCCCTCCCCCCTTCCCCCGCTCTTCCCCCTTTGCCGTAATTCGCATAATTGCTTTTGGATAAGCCTGGCCTTATTACAATTCGGGTACATAGAACCTCTTCACTCGACCCCCTCCCTCCCCCTTGTTCCAATCCTCCAGCTGCCCCTCTGCCTCCCCCTCCTCCCTCCCCTCCTCTCTCTCTCTCTCCCTCCTCCCTCGCCCTCCTCCCTCCCCTCCCTTCCCCTCCCCTCCCTTCCCCTCCCCTCCACTCCCTCCCCTCCCTCTCCCCCTCCCCTCCTCCCTCCCCCTCCTCCCTCCCACTCCTCCATCGTCCCTTGTCCGCTTTCGAAAATTGAATTCTCATATGGCCTCGCCGCTCCGATGATCAGCCCGCGGCACACCGATGCGCAGCGGGCGCAGCGAACCCCAGCTGCCGGCCAAGTTTTAATTTGAGGGACGGAATGAGTGTTTTATTAAGTTTGTTGAACGAGAGGGGAGGGAGAGGGGTGATGAGGGGGGCGAGAGCGACGGAGAAAAATTGAGCATGAGTTAGTGAGACGGAGTGCAGCATGACGGAGAGGGACGCCGTGGGAGTAAAGGAGGAGCACGCTTGCCTCGCAGCCCCCCACCCCCCTCCTCCCACCTCCACCGACGGTGGCCTCCTCGGATACCTTGCCTGTCAGCACACGCCCCTCGCCGAAGGAAATCCCTCGCACTTGAACCGAAAAGCGGTGCGGATGGTGCAGTCAGAAAACAGGTGCAGGAAAGGGTAGAGGGTTGCAAGGAAAGGCAGGAAGTGCAGAGATATGGGAGGAAGAGGGTGGGAAGGGCAGGTGGGGCCGCCGAGCCTTGTTCCCACCCCATTGCGCCTCGCCAGCCGGATGCACCTCCGACCTGACGCTCGACTGCCAGCTGGCACCTCTCCCGACGACGGGCCGTCCACTGTGCGCGCGTCTGTGTTTATGTGCGTGTGTGTGCGACAGAGAGAGAGAGAGAGAGGGGGGAGAGAGAGAGAGAGAGAGAGAGAGAGAGAGAGAGAGAGAGAGAGAGAGAGAGAGAGAGAGAGAGAGAGAGAGAGACAGACAGACAGACAGACAGACAGACAGACAGACAGAGAGAAAGAAAGGGAGAGAGACAGAGAGATAAAGAGAGAGAAAGAGAGAGAAAGAGAGAGAACGAGAGAGAACGAGAGAGAACGAGAGAGAACGAGGGAGAACGAGAGAGAGAGAGAGAGAGAGAGAGAGAGAGAGAGAGAGAGAGAGAGAGAGAGAGAGAGAGAACGAGAGAGAACGAGAGAGAACGAGAGAGAGAGAGAGAACAAGAGAGAGAGAGAGAGAGAGAGAGAGAGAGAGAGAGAGAGAGAGAGAGAGACAGAGAGAGAGACAGAGACAGAGAGAAAAAAAGACCGAGCTGAGTGAATCATGTGCCAAAGTTTGTGTGCGTCGTAGTGACGGAAGGAAGAATTAGTCGTTTCCTCCTCGCTTTGGCTTGGGGAGAGTGGAGCCATGCTGATGGGGAGCAGGCAGGGCGTGTGTCCGCGCTCGGCATCGGTCCGGCTCGGCTAGGCTAGGCTCGGCAGGGCTCGGCTTGGCTCGGCTCGCACGTGATGTACGTGGATTGCTTCGTTAATTTGCGGCTGCTGCATAAACCGGGCGAATGAAAAAGGACGGGCCGAGCGAGCGGGCACGGTGTGGGCGAGGGCGACTGGACGGACCGGTCAGCGGGTCAGACGAATGAAACGAAAGCAGCACACGGCCGCTGCAGGTGGACTCACTCCACCTAACTCCACCTACCATCTTGGCACTCTGTCTCTCTTCCACATGGTGCAGGGTGTAGAAATCGCTCTTCAGGTGAGGGGCTCATTCCGATCAGATGCTCTCTCTCTCTCTCTCTCTCTCTCTCTCTCTCTCTCTCTCTCTCTCTCTCTCTCTCTCTCTCTCTCTCTCTCTCTCTCTCTCTCTCTCTCTCTCTCTCTCTCTCTCTCTCTCTCTCTCTCTCTCTCTCTCTCTCTCTCTCTCCGATACCAACCGCCGCGTCCCTTGCAGTCCCTTGACGGGCGTAGGAGAATAATCATCCGCCTGTCGTGGGTTCAAATACCGCTGCGGGTCCGGGTCCGTTGGCATTTTTTTTTTTTTTGTCATCCTTTTGATTTCGCCCGGCTCTTGCCCCCCCCCTTTTTCGATCGGTGTTGTGTTGGTGTCTGCGGCAGGTGTTGGTCGGTTTCACCTGCGGCGAGGCGGGGCTTTGTGAAGAATGGTCGCTTTGCTCCGCTTCCCCCACTTCGTCAAACATTCATCAATCAGTTTTTTGCCCCCCCCTTTTCCTCTTCTCCCCCTTCCGTCCCCTTCCCACCTCTGTATTTCTATTTCAGCTCAATTCCGTCCGCTCTTTCAGATGACTTCAGCGGGGGCCAGGCTGGCCTCGGCACCGACCCAGTCTCGGGCAGGGCAAAAGAAAGTCGCGGATTCCAGGGAATCGGCTCATCCAGTTGAAGTTGAAGTAATATTATCCAAAGTTATGGAAAAGTAACAAAATCATCATGACAAAGGTCCTCGGCTCAACACCTCCAAACGTCCTCGTCCGGGATGCTGCCGCCAAGTCCCCCCTCCTATCTCTCTATTTACCCCCTCCAGGAGACGGCCGTGCAGAGAGGACGGGGAGAGAGAGAGAGAGAGAGAGAGAGAGAGAGAGAGAGAGAGAGAGAGAGAGAGAGAGAAGTGGCAATCCCAGTTTAGGACTATTATATGCCATGCGCTGGGTTTCTATTTTCTAGTTTCCACGCCTCGCCCGCCACGCCACGCCTCTCTGCTGGTAACGGTATGAGCCAAGATAAATTAGTTCGTAATCCGAGAATATTTGTCTCACTTCGAGAGATGCTCTCTGAATAGTCCAGTGCATTCCATCATGGTGGTTCGGAAAAAGAACGCAAAGGAGAGTGACAATCTTTGTGCAGGTTCACCCGGTGTGAGGTGTTATTCGCGGCGTGGTGGCAGCTATTCCTCAGCGTGTACTCAGTGGAATGGGAAGGTGGGCCAGCCCCGCCAGCCCCACCAGCCCCACCAGCCCCGCCAGCCCCACCACCCCAGCCCCGCCAGCCCCGCCAGCCCCCCTCGTCCCAGGGGACGTCGCAGACAGGCGTTGGGTTTCGCGCTTTGAGTGCAGCTGCGCTGCAAGCGGTCCGCGCAGAGTCGCTCTGTGTCTGAGCGCCGCGCCCGCCTGGCTGTCTGCCGCGTCAACCCGGACTGCGGACACCAAAGCTGGCATTGTGGTTTTATACTCGTGAACCTCAACAGCCAAAAGAAGTGCAGAGATAGAATCCACATGTAAGAAAACATGCGTGCGGACAGGGCGCCTGCGAATCCCAGGGTAGGCCACACGTTGGCACGCGTGTCTGGCAGGCCGGCCCGCCCTGCAGGCGCCGTGCACTCAGTGCACAGTGGGTCAGAAGACCGTTCAGGCGGCTAAAATCCCGGACACGTTTTGAGCTCCAGAGTCGCTAAACGGGACTGCAGCCGAACGTGGGATGTCCACCAGTGGATTGCTCTCCGAACGAGGAATCCATCGGTGGGGTTACACGTTCGGTTCGAGTCCCATTTAGCGACTCTGGAGCTCAAAACGCGTCTAGAATTTTGGCCGCCTCAACGGTCTTTTGACCCACTGTGCATCGCTGCCACACAAGCAGGCCAACGCTCCCACTATGCACCAGTCTGATGCGCTCCGCAGCAAGCGGCACGTCCTTTCCGTCCGTCCGCCGGTCGAGGTGCTAGCGAGGAAATAGTTCCACAAGAAGAAGAGTGAGTTCCCGTAGGAAATGTGCCGGGGGCAGTGCTTGCTGCGCCGAGACGGAGGATGGCGTGGGAACGGGGTGCAGCAGCCGCCCCCCCAGGCCCCTCCAGGACCCTCCAGGCCCACCTAGCGCCCGGCCTAGCGCCCGGCCTAGCGCTGCGTGGCACCCCAACGGTGGTGCGGCACGGCCGGCACGGGGCACGGGCCCATTAGCAGGCTAACGCAAACGGCGTGTGCGTGGACAGGAGGGAAGCACGCCCCGGATTGAAACGGAGGAGGGGGAGGGGAGGGGGTGTGGGGCGAGGGTTGTCCCCTGCCGCGCAGCGTACATCCCGTGATGACCCCCTCCCCCTGCCCACGGTGCCCCTCCCGAGCCGAGATTCTCGTGTTATCTCCCTGGCGGCGTGCTCGTGCCGATTAAAGGCCCGCCTGTCTACATCCGCTGCGCTCGCTGCTGGGTTGCGCCGCCACCCCCGTTACGGTGTCTATTGGTCCTGTCAGTTGTTTAGCGCGGTGCTGACCCGTCCATCCAACGCCAGGAGCATTGGACAGAAACCTCTCGCTTAATAAAGAGAATAATAAAACGAGAAAAGTACGTCACTCTTTCCCGCGTGACCGCATCATTTTCCCCAGACATTTTTTTTTGTCGAGTGTTCGGCGGCGACCCCGTGTCGTCGTCGTGCCACGTGCTTGTCTTGATGGCGACAGCACAGCACAGCCGCCGCCGCCGCCGCCCTGCTGACGTCCAAAGTCACCTCAACTGTCCAATAATGCGTTGACTCGCTCGCTCGGGGCCAACCAGGCCGACGCACCGAGACACAGCTGTCACTTTTTCCTCCAAACTACTACTCCATGTATAACGGCCCCAAAACGGGCCGCGTCGTGTGTTGCCGGGGCACACCACCACCACCACCACCACGGACACACCGTACACCCCCCCCCTCCACGGTCTGATGTTCTCTTTGCCCCTGACAGCGCCCCCTACCCTCCACTATGAATGTTTCTCTATACGCCGTCACATCTGACACACACACACACACACACGCGCGCGCGCGCGCACGCTTCTTCGACACCCGACACCCGCACCTCCTCCCCCTTTTTCCAACTCCGCATATCCCAGCCCCCCTCCCCCTCTCCGCCTCTGGTGCTGCCAGAGCCACTGTGCGTTTGGTCCTATGGCACTTCGGCTTTGTTGGGCGGTAAATCAACCGGACAGCTGCTTGTAAACCGGCCGCTGTATTACATTAATGTTGCAGAGTTCGACGACTCCGCACGCTGCCATCTCTGTCTTTCCATCCCCCTCCCCCTCTTTCATTTCCTGGCTGCATCTTCTTCTTGCTGCCCCTACTCCAAACCCCCACCACTCCCCTTTGACACTCCGTGTTTGTGATTTGTGACTCTGAAAATAATGGCAAACCTTAACCACTTTTTGTTGTCCTGCAGGCGCGGCGTCGCCTGCATGCCGCTGAAGCACTGAGAAAACCTTACAAACTATTTTAGGCCTTACAAAGAAAAGAGCTTGTTATAACAAAGTATTTTGAGCCTACATAAGCTTACAAAGAAAATGCTTCGTAATTTACGATCTATTTCTTCGTATATCAAAGTAAATCAGTTTGTATTACGTGTGCTCAAAATACTTCGTAAGGTTTTGAGCGTGAGGACGACAGAAAACGTCGCCACACAACGACGAGTCGATGTGGTGACTGGCCTACTGCTGTCCTGATGGATGTTAGGCGCGCGTTCTAGGTCAGGCAAAGGACCAGTATTTCCGGGGCTAAGGGCTCTAGGCAGATAAACACTTGGTAGTACTCACAGTAGAGTTGAGGGTTTATTGCAGTGGCAGGGAGGCGCTCGAGGCTTCTGGGCTGCGGACACTTGGACCTCTCACTAGCTGGGGGTGGACAAGACTAACTCCGCTTGGCAACGACGGCGGATTATATAGTGCGATCCCCTCTCCCCTTTTCATGCACGCGCCGGTCTCGGCCTTGCATTGTTTACTGCATCGCGCGTCTTTGCGCGTACCAAGGTGCCTCCGTGCGTCATTGGTAGTCTTGTCCAGTACGCTCCCAAATATTCATGAGTTGTCCAAACGTCCGCGCCTTGTGTAGAGGGCGGAGTATCACATCGACCAGGAAATGTATCAGCCGCATATCACCATATCAGGTACAGAGAACGTTCTTGGGAATGAAGAATTTATCGGTGAAGGTGTGCACAAGAAACTACACACAGTAATTCAGTGCGATGGCCGCCATGGCCGCCGCGGACGAGATGGTCGTGTCGCTCGGCTCGGCAAGACGCGATAGAAGGCCGGGGATTCGATAGCAAGCAATCGAGTCGAACCTCGTGGGAATCGGGCGGGTCGAACACGGAGCCATGCAAATCTCTTTTTCCGGGCGGCTCTGCGTCGTTCTGTGCCGCTCTGCGGCGCACAGTGGGCCGGGAGACCGGCGCAGGCGGCCAAAACTATCCACGCGTTTTGAGCTCGAGAGTCGCTGAGCAGGACTCGAAGCGAACGTGTGACCCCCAACAATGGATTCCTCGTTTGGAGAGCAATCCATCGGCGGGGTCGCACGGCTGGTTCGAATCCCATTGAGCGACTCCCGTCGTGCGGGATTTGGACCGCCGCCATCGGTCTTCGGGCCCACTGTGCGCTGGTCCGGGACGTCCGCGCTGCAGCAGTGAGTGTCGGACGCCTCTCCGCGTGTTCCCGGGAGGGGCCACCAACACGCACGCGCTTGGCCGGGTGTGCTCTTGCGTGCGTGGCGCCGGAATCCGGTGGAGAACATGCCTTATGGGGTACACTGCAATTCCCGCCAACCCAAATGCGTCGCCGCGACGACAAGAAAGTCTGATATGTGTAACTATAACATTTGCGTACATAATCGCCGCTTCAATTCTACATCCCGATTAAACGAGTGTACTGTCCTTGAAGAGTCCATCCCTCTTTCTTTTGGGCCCCGCGCTAAT
This sequence comes from Stenchaetothrips biformis, assembly GCA_030522485.1. Taxonomy (NCBI): domain Eukaryota; kingdom Metazoa; phylum Arthropoda; class Insecta; order Thysanoptera; family Thripidae; genus Stenchaetothrips; species Stenchaetothrips biformis. The sequence continues at coordinate 17,479,978 of CM060094.1, read as the reverse complement.
GTCTCCCAACCTCTACGATCCGATGAGATTGACTCTTTGTATACTCGACGCCTCGCACTAAAAATAGAAAGGTCAGATTTCTGACCCTTAAAGGGGTCATACTAAAATGTCAGACCGAAAAAAGGGTCATACACAAAAGTATGACCGAAGAAAAGGTCATACACAAATGTATGACCGAAAAAGGGTGGTACTTTTATGCATCACCGATGAAGGTTGATGTATCCCTAAGGTAAACGAAGGCCAGCCTCGCTAATGTCTGACCTTTTTTCGGTCATTCATTTGTGTATGACCGTTTTTCGGTCATACATCCGTGTATGACCTTTCTTCGGTCATACATTTGTGTATGACCTTTTTATCGGTCATACTTTTTGTATTGCCAAAAATCGGTCTGATGTCTCACCTTTTGAATTACAGTGCGGCGAGAGGGACGGAAACCACTGAAGTCTGCACTGGGTGCCCGGATCACTCGTCTCTTTAGACGTAATTGTGGAGAGAGAGAGAGACAGACAGACAGACAGACAGACGAAGAGAGTGCGTGCTTGGCGCTGCAACTGATGACAAACAAAACGCTGAGTCGCACTGGTAACGAGAAGCCATTGTCGTGCTCGGGCGGGACGACTAGACACTGACTTGATGCGTGGAGCGGCAAGTTTGAATGAGTGTTGCAATAGTAAGAAAGGCGCGAGTGTTAAGGGTGTAACGAGCGTGGTGTGACTTGCACTCATCTTGATGCAAAACTCTGAATTCAATCGTGACTCTGCCTCTCATCTCCCCTCCCCCCTCCCCCTTCCCTCTCCCGGGCGTGGCGCTCCGCGTGTCGCACTGTCATCTCATGATAATGAAGGCCGCCCTGTTGATCGGCCGCTGCAGTGGAGCAAATGACAGAGGAAGAGAGAAGAGGAAGCAGTGGAGGGAAATGATATGTAGAGAGCCGCTATAGCAGTGACAGGCGGGGGAGGGGAGGGGGGGGGAGCTGTCAGCTTCAGGCGGGTGGGAGAGAGACGATGCGAGTGGAAGTGTGGAAGCCAAGAGGGACAGCCTGCTGCCTGGGGGTGGGCGTGGGAGAGAGAGAGACCACTAGTACAGGCCACGGGGATGGTCTACCGCACGGCCCCCCTTGCCCTCCTGACCGTACACTTGTAACTACACGATAACGCATTGCCTAAGAATTAATTTTATTCTCAGTGTTTTCTTATAAAAGAGTAAATAGTTTTGTTTGGAACCTTATTGCAGCCGCGCCGGACGATGAAAACTGAGAAAAGCGAAGATAGTGATTAATCAGGAGGACGGAATGTCATAAGCCGGTTGATGCGTTTGTCGCGTCGCGTATCGCACGACCCTGTAAAAAGAGGGGCAGGGTGTACACAATAAAAGGGGGCCGTAAACATTTTGTTGCCTCGCCGGCCATTCTGATCCGCGGCCTCAGACCGACCGGCGAATTTCTCATATCTGCGCCAAAACGGGCGGAGGATAAAGGGAGGGTAGGGGGGGGGGGGTCAGGCGCCACAGTGGGTCATAAGACCGTTGAGGCGGCCAAAATCCCGGACACGTTTTGAGGTCCACAGTCGATCGAACGTATGACCCCACGGAGCTCTAAACGCTTGCCGCTCATTACGCGGATTGCTCCGGTTTCGCTCGTCTCGCACAATTTTCCCGCCGCAGTGCGTGTCGCGCAAAAATTGCACGTGTCTCGCTGACAATGACGCCACAAACAAGCTTCTCGTGCATTATACATCAGGCTGGCTGAGCCGCCGAGGCGGCACCCCCTCTCCCCCTCCCCTCCTCCCTCCCGCCGCCGCGCCGCCGCCCCAACCACCGCGGCCAGCCACCGTGTCCGGCAGCGTCCCTAGGTGGCTCAAATTTGCCGTGCAGTGTTTTTGTTGTTGCTGTTGTTAAGTCTCAGAAAAAAAGGGAACCACGGTTACGGAAAAAAAAACTTTAAAAAAAAGCCGGCAGAGCGGCTGGCTTGTTCTGCTGAATTTTGCTGTAGCGAGAGCAGCACTAGGGAGGAGCTTGATTCGGACTCCTTGATGAGTTCGTTTGTTGGACTCGCGTCGAGCCGTTAAACCAGTGTGTTGGGATGTGGGAAGAAGGAGCCGCACCGTTGAGGCGGCCCAAATTCTAGACGAGCTCCAGAGCCGCTGAATGGGACTAGAACCGAACGTGTGATCCCACCGATGGAGTCCTTATCCAAACGAGGAATCCATTTGTGGGGTCACACGTTTGATTTGAGTCCCTCCCATTTAGCGACTCTGGAGCTCAAAACGCGTTTAGCATTTTGTCCGCCTCGACGGTCTTCTGCCCCACTGTGTGGCGCGGTGGGTGGGAGGGCAGGCCGGCCACCGCTGCCGGCTCCTCGCAGTGTAGGCGCTGCTCCACGCCGGCAGGATGGCAAATAAGAGAATTGGCACGGCATAATAAATGGCAAAACTTGGCTGCTGCTGACTTATCTCTCGGGGAGGGGGATGAGCAAAAACGTAGACCGACGTCTACGCGCGGTGCTTCTTTCGTGTTGATGCAGCTAGTCGAGGGGGGTCGGTCGGGGACACAGGGTGACGCCGCGGCGCGGGGGGGGGGTCCAGGAACAGAGGGACAAAGAAAAAATGGGGTCTTACGCGGTAATAAAGTGCGACCTTGGGTGTGGGATGTGTGCGATGATACACTGTCCGGCCAGGGGCGTTGCTCTGTGGGTCGGTGGGAGATCCGTTTGCGAATGACGTCAGATGTAGGGCAGCCCCCTGAGTGCAGTAACGTCGTCAATGACCTCTCGAACGCTATTTGCCTTGCACTTTCCAAAATGGTTTTCTCCGCGGTACTTTTCCCCCGCGAGCCTTGGGCCGTCTTCATTTGGGAAGTGCCCGCGGTCCGTCTGTCTGTCCGTCTGTCTGTCCGTCTGTCTGTCTGTCTGTCTGTTCGTCCGTGGGGCTGCCGGCCCGCATTGAAAGAAGCTCTTCTCATTTTTCAGCAGCCTCGGCTGTAAATGCCCGCGCGCTGGCGGCATCCCCGAGATGCCGAACGAGTCGTACATTAACGAGTGCGGACGGAGCGTTATTGCGAACAAACTCGGCCCGCCGCGCCGCGCCACGCCACGCCACGCGGGACCGCCGCTCGGCTGAAAAAACGCGCTGCGGCCAGTCGCGGGCTTCCCGGGTGGGCCGGCCACAAGGCTGGCCGAACGCACGATGAATACGGACGAACTGAGCCCCACTTAAAAAGCGGTCTGCCGGCGAGCGCTCGGCTGGAGTCAGGCTGGAGCGGCCCGGCGCGGCGAGCGGACGTTCGACCGAGCACTCCAGGAAGACACCCCGGAGGCCACTGGAGGATCATAAAACCTCTAACGACCCTTGACCCGGTTGATCCGCTCCGACTTGGAGAGGCCCGTCGTGGAGGCGGCGGTGACGACGGCGTGCGCTGGCCGCCGCACAGTGGGCGGGAAGACCGGCGCCGGCGGCCACGACTCGAAACGCGTTTTGAGATCCGGAGTTGCTAAACAGGACTCGAACCGCGAGTGACCCCACCATTGGATTTCTCTTTCGGAGGACAATCCATTGGTGGGTTGGTCGCTCGCTCGCTCGCGCCTCACACTAAACTCACTCACTCCACTCAATCCCCTTAGGGGTCGTCCCGGGTCGTCCACATATTACGTAACGCGGTTTAAGGGGGGTGTAAGAATCGTTACAGTCCGTTACGGGGGGGAGGGGGGTGGTTTTGGGGCCTGTTACGTAACAAAATTTACCGCAGTGAAACACGATACAGAAAAGCGCACGCCGTCCGCGCGTCGTCTGCTGGGTGCCTCGCTGTTTGCTTACGCCGCGCCCTTATGACGCCCCACTTATTTACTAACACTGTTGATGTGTGTTTTTGATAGGTGCGTTTTAAATAACTACAATTGGAAAGCATGAGTGTTTTTTAAAGCTCCGGTGCCTTAAACTATACACGCAGCCTTCCATACAATTAAATAAAAAAATCTTTGTTACGTGACGGTGGGGGGGGGGGTCGCCAAAACGTTACGGTTCGTTACATAGGGGGGAGGGGGTAAAAAAGGGCCTAAAATCGCGTTACGTAATATGTGGACGACCCCTTATTCCGCACACTGCTGCTTTCAAGCGCGTCCTCAAAATCGCTCCCACCGACAAAAAGTCATACTGGCACCATCAGGAAATTAAAAACGGTTCGTCGGAATATACGGCCGGCCAAAAGAGGCCCCTTCCTCTGGGCTGCTATCGGGACACTCCGAACGCGGTCGCGGCGCGGGCGCGCAATTCCCGACGGGGGCTTTATATCTTCCCATCTCAGGTCCCTGTGCCCCCCTCTATTCTCTCTCTCTCTCCCCTCTCTCTCTCTCTCTCTCTTCTCTCTCCACTCTCATCTCTCTCTCTCTTCTCTCTCTCTCTCTCTCTCCTCTCTCTCTCTCTCTCTCCCTCCACCCCCTTTCCAGGGTGCATGCGATTCGGGCCCACCGTTTTGCTATGCACCCGTTCTTATCGCCCCCTGCCCCCCCCCCTCTCGGGTCTCGTTTCCCGTCGCTCTCATGAAACGGGAAAGGACACCTGACCAAATCTTTTTATTCAAGATTTCAAGATTGGATGAGTTTTCCTTGTTCAGAAGGCAGACAGGACAGACCAGGACAGAACAGGACAGACAGACAGACAGACAATGGCAATGATCAATTGGACAGACAGACATGCCCCAGCAACGCATGCAGGAGAAGGGTGGGGTAACCAGCTGGGGAATGGAGGGTCGTTTCAAAAAAACATTTTTATTTTTTTTAAATTTTTTTTTTAGAAAAAACTTGCAAGCTTGTCGATTGGAGCGCAAAGGTTGCGAACAGGACGTCACACGCGTCAGTTTTTACCAGTGTTGCTTTTGGACCCAGGACTGCGCCCCACGTTAAGCTAATTATTGAGCCCCTGGTATTCAACCGGCGAATTCAATGGGCACCTCCTCGTGTTTACGCTAGGTGTGGTTGGAAACCGCTGGTCGGGCGGGAGAGGGCCGGGGGGAGTCACTGTTTGTAGTGGAAAAATGGGATTGTCCCCCGGACAGTCAACCCTTTCACCTGAACCTCCTCCTCCCCTTCTCCGTTACTTTTACACACACACACACACACCCACCCAACCACACGCACACGCACACACACACACGCACACACACACGCACCCTCGCTCACACACATCCATACACCTACGTGGGCCCCAAAAAACGTCAGCGGCGTCCTATTGTTGGCCATGTATCCCAAAATCCACATGACGCAGTGTAATCCCTAATTCACAAAGAAGTGACAGCCTGATGGAGTATCGGGATCCACTCAATAAAGAGAGCCGCGAAGGGGAACGCAAAGCACCGCGAGGAAAAAAACGGGGGGGGGGGAGTGGGAATGAACAATGATGTAGAAAATGAGGTGACGAGGAAACTGACCCCTTCGTTAGAGAAATCATTTTTGTGCTGCCGGATCTGACATGCGTCGGTTGGATTTAGATCGGCAAATTTGATCGCATTAACAGGGTTTTAACACCCAAGTTATTTTCACTTGAAGTCCTAGTGTCCGTGTAAAGTGTACGTAGGATCGCAAAATTAAAAACGACAACTTATAACAATCAATTTATTAATTTGTTTATTTATCAAAAGTCATTTTCGCTTTGTACATTAAATTTTTTACTCCTATTGAGGAGGCACACACTCAGTCACACACTCACTTACATGCGCGCGCGCGCGCACACACACGCACACACACACACACACACACACACACACACACACACACACACACACACACACACAAACCACCACGCTCTCGCACACACTCATCTTTTTACACACAGCATCATGGACGTGCCCGCACGGGGCGCGCGCACATCGCGAACACCAAGTCGAAGCAGAATCACGCGAAGAGGTTCCGTTCACTTGGTCCACGCGCGGCACTGTGGCGGCGCGCGCACTTCTGGGACTCCCAGAGCTCGCACTGCGTCGCGCCGCTGCACTTCGGCGGACTGCTCCGGTTACCTGACTATGAGACCACTCCGCCGTCCAATTCCAGAATAAGAGTCCATTAGGCTGTGGAC
>CM060094.1:17273925-17472916 GCA_030522485.1 Stenchaetothrips biformis | reverse complement strand
TATTAAGGCCTCGGTCTCACTTTGTCAGAAATAAAGTCAGCGATTCAGCAGTGTTTTCTGCAGTAATTCCGTGATTCCTTTTTGTGCGGGACTCCTTTAGGCGTTTCGAAACGATGCGCCTAAGTCCCGCTGTTTCAACACACCAAAGCAGATAGCATCCTACATGGTGAATGCCACTAAGATGTGCTCCCGATCGGGGCAGGGTGCGTACCATGCTCACACCTCGGCCCGATGACGAGCCATGCCCACCTTATGGGTGCGTAGAATGAACACACCCTTGGGGCCCAGGTGGGCTTGGCGCTTGGTCCATCAAACACTGTAAATCAAATGGTGATACATCTCACCATCTGAGGGGTGAGACAGAACTGTCTCACCGAAAAAGGGTGATACTAAAGTGTATCACCGTAAAAAGGTCGTACACGAATGTATCACCGAAAAAAGGTCGTACTCAAATGTATCACCGAAAAAGAGTGATACTTCCTCAGGAAAACAAGGGCCCATCTCGCTGATGTCTGAACATTTTACGTTGATACATTTGTGTACGAGAACCTTTTTTTTTTCTCGGTGATACAATCGTGAAATACTATTTTTTTTTTTTTTTCGTGGAGACTTTTTTGTATACACCGGAAATGGGTGAGGACTGACCACACCCTTCCTATATGTAAATTGCAGTGAAAACACAACCAAGGTTTGATGCGTTTTACGCAAAAACCCAGACCTGGCGCGCATATCGAAGTGCTTACGGGTTTTTTGAAGCCGCCTAATTAAATCCGTTTAAAAAAAAGCATGATTGAAAGTCACATTGCTCAAGGCAAGATGACACTGCACGCCATATGGCGCAACGGTTTCGAGATACGCCACAAGTGCGACCCGTTTTATCTGAAGCGGCACCCATAAACCAGAATGACAGTGTAATAACCCACCCAATCTCAGCTTAGATCGTGGCCGAGCTGTTCTGGGAGAAGGGGTTGCTTGACACACAGACACAACTTTCCAACCCCCACTAGTGGCACATTGCTCCGCTTATCGCTAAGCCAAAAACGGCTTGTACTAGAATAATTTCGAGTTAACCAGAGCATGGCCATTTCTCCCCAATCTATTACATAACACCTCCCATTCAAACATGGGTATAACATAATCTTCAGATCCATGCAGAAAATCCCTTCGTATTCATCACAACCATTTGACCCGTTATTAAAAAAAACTCAAATAAAACCCGTTTGTATAGTCAAGGCCGATCCCACTGGCCGTCGCCGTAGACGTCCAGCACAGGGCCTCCTCAAGAGCTGCAGCTCGTCGCCAACATACTCACTCCCCAGGCCGCGCCACCCCACTTTCCATCCCCCGAACATCGTGGCCCGGCGTACCGTACAGCAGCCCACGTTCCAACCTAGCTAGCGGAGGATTATCGGCAACAGGCAAAACGCACGCTGCTGCTTGTCCCGGCTACACTGCCGGAACAGAAACAAGCCGGCAATGATGGAGTGCGGCCGCGCCAAAAACCCCCACCCCGCCTCCCTGGGAGCATGGGCGCGCTGTGATGTGCGCCGACGTCATGCTGTGCGGTTTGCGCTCCACCTTCTGCCGGTCTAAGGCATCCCGCGGCCGAGCTGCCCGAGCTGCACACCCAGTCTCTGACTAACAAGTGCTGTCATAATACTATGCTGCAGAACTCTACGACAGAAATCTATCATAATACAGAGAAATTGGTTCGTTGCACGAAGAAACTGGTCATACGATACTGAAAACCCTTGCACTATGTGTTACTACCTTATTTGCTGTGATATCTCATTACTCAGCTTTTATGTTCGTTTTACGAAGAAATAGCTCGATTATATCTGAGGAGCGTGTAGCACAGCGGCGAAGGGGGAAGCAGGACTGTCCAATATTTCATAATTACCTCAGAAAGTTTATTCCTAAAATGGGTGAAATTGCAGCTCCGCTTTTCAAACTGTCGTCAGAGTCAGTAAAGTTCGAGTGGTTACCAGTCCATACTGAAGCCTGGAAAAAATTAAAGGGGGTGTTAAGAAAGCACCAGTTCTGGCTACATTTGACTGCAGTAAGCCAATTGTAATTCATGCTGATGCAAATCAACAAAGGACTTGGGTGCTGCCTGCTTCAAGAGGGACGGCCAGTAGCATTTTGCTTTTCGCACTCTCACTGACACTGAAAAACTGTATGCTCAAATAGAAAAAGAGCTACTTGCACTGGCATTTGCTGTAATAGTGTTTACTAAATATATTTGGGGCATGCTTGATGAACGTTGCTCACAGATCATCAGCCACAGGTTTCTATTTTTAGGAAACCCATGCATTCCATCACTAATGATAGAAAACAAAAAATTGAGACTGAAAATTATGCAATTTCAGCCAAAAGTTGAGTATTTTCCTCACAAGTACATGCACATTGCAGACTTACTATTTCGTCAGTTCATTGAAGATCCTGTGGCTGATGACCCTGAAATGCTTGAGGACATTCATCAGTCACCAGACACATACCTATGTGTTCTGAAATAAGAGCTGACTTCAAAATAGAGACAGCAGCTGATCCAGGACTTGCAGTGGCCAAGCAGTTTTACTTCCAAGGTTGGTCTCCTGCCAGAAATAAACTTCCACTTGAAGTCCGACCATATTGGAAGATTCGCAATGACTGGGCTGTGGAAGATGATCTTGTTGTAAATGGAGATAGACTCGTAGTTCACATATCTCTGAGGCCAAAAGTGCTCAGGAAGCTGCACAAAGCACACCTGCGTGAGACAAAAACAAAGGCACGAGCAAAACAGTGTCTATAATGGCCATGCATGAACAACGATATTGCTACACTAACAAGTGCACTGAAAAATCAAACGTGGTAATAGACCACAACCAACTGATGCGGTCAAATAAGTGCCATTCTGCCCGCATCCTTTGGTGTGGTCAAGACCACGTTTGGTGAGGTTATTGCATTGAAAGAGCACTCCAAACGTGGTATAGACCACACCCGAACACTCCAAAACGTGGCCTAGGCCACACGAACTGATGCGGTCAAAATGGCACTCATTTGACCACACCAGTGGTGTGGTCTAGACGTTTGGTTTTTCATTGTGAATGCAGAGTTTGCGAGAGATACAGTCCTAAAACCTTCAAAGAGCCACTGCTGCCACATGAATTACCTGCTCTGAGATTTCAGAAGGTTTAGCTTGGACATATTGGAGAATTGATTCCATATCTTGTTGAAGAAAACCTCTCGAAGTGGCTGTGTTAGGGGTGCCCGACTATAGCCAGTGACACGAGCTGCAGTGTGAGCAGTGTCGCGGGCAGCGGTGGCTCCGCCAACACTCGAGTCAGTCACGAACCCGCCGTCGACCGCGACGGACAACCGCGTGACCGATTATGTTAAGAGTCCAATTTGTGAACTAACCTGTGAACTGTGAACACCAAGAATATAAGGACAGGACCAATCCACCGAGTATAACCATAAATCAAACCCCCGAATACCCCCCCGTAACAGCTGGAGGTGAGACGCTTGAGAAATAAAAGTAGCTCAGCGGTGGTTTGAGGAGACTGAGATATAATTTTTTTTCCCACCAGGATACCTGAAATAATATTTGGTTGACAACAATCCCCTTTACTCGTTGGAATGCAAAGAGTTTGCAGAGAGAATTTATTTTTTTTGTGTGGAGTACAAGTTGTAACAAACTCACCTGCACTGTTAAAAAAAATCTGAAGAATTCAGAAGACCCCAATTTCGTAGGACTTAGTGGTCTGATTTCTGAAATCAGACTCGAAGTATGCAAATGAAGAATCTTCGACCGAGATTTAAGACTTCCCTAGTCTGAAAAACAAATTCAGGCAGGTTTCACTGAAAATTTAGACTAAGTTCCAGACCATGTAGTCTGAATTGCATTTTCATGCTAATGTCCTGAAAAGGGAGGCGGGCTGTTCTTAAATTTGAGATCAGTTTCGCGTTTTAAGACTGATGTCCTGAAAAGGGTGAGTAGTAAAGGACCCCTTTCGTCGCGTCAAGTAGCTTCGGTCCCCTATCGTCGCGGGTCAAGCACCTGTCCAGCAACGGAGGGCGAGTACATTTTTTCGGATTTTTTTGTGATCGGCATCTTGAGCGAGGCTAACCTAAGGCAACCTAATCATCTCGAGCGACGCTAACCTAACCTAACCTGGACCCGCCCTCCCCTCCTCTTTTCCCTCCCCCTGCCGCCGCACCGCCAGCCGAGAAGCGGAGCGCGCTCCCCCCTCCTGGTTCCGCCGCTAGCGCCGCAGCGTGGAGCCGCGACGCGCGGCTCCCCCCTTCCACTCGAGAAGCCGCGAGGTCGTGACGCGAAGCCGCGGAGCGCACACACACCGGTGCGGCGATGGCTGACGGCGCGGGGCGGTCAGTGTGCCTCCGGGTGGGTCCTTGGAGGGAGCGGAGAGCGCCGCGCGCACCCCGGGAAGCCCTGCCGGCAGCAGGCAGCGGGGAGCGGCCTGAATTTCCATAGCAGTTCCCCATTCCTGTTGCCATTGCCATTGCCATTGCCATTGCCATTGACGCCGATTGCCATTGCAGTTCAAAAAAGGCGAAGAAACCATGCTGAGAGGCTACGTTGCCCGGCCATGAGAACATTTCAGAGCGATAAATCGGGCCTAGAGTCCTACAAGCCCCTTGGGGTCTTTAGGACTCTAATCGGGCCCTGTACCTGTAGTCATAAAGAAAAATTATTTGTTGGTTGCATTAAAATGCATTTGCAATTTAAAGGAGCAGTTTTTCTATATATTTCGAACTGGAGTGCTATCTTTAACCCTATTTTGGGTTCTTCAAGTCCCTATCTTCGAAATGAAAAAGACGGAGCCTGATGTCTCATTACAAAATCCAGAGAAAATGAAATAAGATTTTCTTTAGAATTTTATGTGTCATTTCAGTAAATACTTTTGATCTTCTGGTGGCCCAGGCGGGGAAAGGCTGAGCAGTGTTACAGTTCAAATAAATATTTAAACCATAGTAATGCGGTTCCAGCGGTAATTGTTTTCTTATTTATTTAGTTTTAAAAATTTGAAATAATAGAAATTGCTGCCTTAATTCCAACTCAACAAAGGACTGTCACCATTTCTAGAATTTGAAACTTTGAAGGTGTGAATTGGCTCATATTAAGTGTCTATAAACTTTGAAGTTAAAGTTTTAAAATTGAAGAGAGTTTGTACCAGGATTAATGGTGTCCTATCTGCAGGATAAGGTGCCACAAAAGTAACGTCATGCAAATATAAACACAAAATTCTTTCAATTTATTTAACATGATTCGTTGCGCATTGCATGGTCACGAGCGTATCTGGAGGATTTCAGTCCAAGCTGGACAAAAGACAATATCAAAAACAATATTAGTCAGTAAGCTTTTAAGGAGTAAGCATCAGCACTACTCTATGCAATTCGCTATTATTTACCTTGCCATGAGTGGATTGGTACCATTCCCAGTTTCCTTCGAGTTGTTGGTATCGTTGCTTGAGGGTCCCCAATAGGTTGTTCATCATTGTTGCTGCAGCCTGGGATTTCTCCATCTCCATCGCATGTTCCTGGGAGGCCACCAAAGCCTGTCGCCATTCGTTGGGTGCACCATTGAAGACTCCTAAAAAAGAAAAAGTGATGGTCAACAGTTTGAACCTCGTCCAAAAACTGTGACGGAACCCCAAATCGTGACGGATAACATGAAAAATATAAAACGTCCACTCACCATAGTTGTCACGTCGTGGACAGAGCCGCTGGCCGGCGGCTCGATGCCGACGACGGTCGACGCACTCTGGAAGGACGTTTCTGCCATCTGCGCTGGGCTGGAACTGGGCTCGGGGGCGGCAGCTTCTTGTGGCGCCTCATCTTCGTCCTCCGAGTGGCGCATCAGAAACAACCGCATATTGGCCACTTCGGAGCTCGGTTCCGGGAACTGGACAGGGGGCTCCGGCGTTTCAGGCGTGCCTGGGTGGCTCTGAAAGTCGATCGCGGGGTCCCCCGTCAAGAAAGTTCCCTCCGTGGCCTCCGCAGAAGGCATACTGATGGCTTTTGAAGACGGCGATGGGAGTCCTTTGATAGGCGTCATGAATCTCGTAATAAACATCTGTGAGATTTTCTGAGCACCGAGCGTCCCTGGCTCCACCTGCGAACAAAACAATTGACTGATCAGAAACGAAATCGGGCATAGTGGGTCCGTCGGGCCCGCCAAATCAAGGGGGGATTGCCAGCCACAATACAAACAACACTTACAAAAGAACACTAAGAATGCACACAAAAAAAACAACACACACAAACAAACAGTGGGGTACTTACATCTTGCCGTTTTGGCGTCCCACCATGTGGCGATTTTCAGGACTTCTTCCCCATGTTCAAGTAACCTCCATTTTCCTTTGGCGTAGCTCTGCCTCCGTGACTGGACTCTGATACACAACTGAGGGCGCGGCGGTGGAGGCACCTGTATTTATAGGTTCGGGAGTGGTGGTGGAAGCGAGCGCACTGACTGGCTGCCCGCGCGGGCCAGCGCTGCGTTCCGATTGGCCGCGCAGCCAATCGGAGCGCGTTCTGGCCCTTATAAAAGCGCATCCACCATCGTGACGAAGCATCATTTGAGATGGAGCCTGCAAGGAGGTTACGCCTAGAGGAGGAGGAGGCAAAAGCTGCCAAGGAACAGAGGGATTTGGAAGCGATTTCAGACGAGGACACGCTGCATTTGAACCTGTCTTCGTCTTCTTCCACCAGCGATGATGACGCTGCCGGGCCATCGGTTCCTCCAGTGACAAGTTCTGCGGTGAAGACCACGGCAAAATGCCCTTGCTGCGGTTGCAATCTTGTGTTGATGCCAGGACAAGAATAAGGCCTTAATAAAGCCCTTTTCAGGGCTATTCCTGCGGCCCGGGGAATTGAAACTACTGGGCCACCATTTCGTTCCCGAGAGAATGCTTTTTCAAAGACAAAAACGCCTATCCACGCTACTTACCCCCTGCTTTCCCGCCATTTTTGAGACCCACCTCCCGGGGCGCCACTAGCGTGGTGTACCGCCGCCGCGCGGGCGCAGCACACCCGTTCGGTATATAAGCAACGACCCCGCGTCCTTGCGCCATTCCGTTTCTGACCAGCGCACCGGCAGGACAGCAATGCGCACCTCCGCCATCCGGTCACCGAAGAGAATGGAGCAGACGACCGGGTCAACGCAGCGGCAAGATGAGTGGACGGTGCTCTCGGAGGACGTCATAAGACTCATTCAGAACGTGACGAACGAGGACACCATGGACGTGATTGTTAAAGACGGTCAAGAACCTGATGTGGTTTTCTTGACCCGCCACAACCCTCCTGCAATTGACATCCCGCCGTCCGAGCCAAAGCCGCGGCTTCTGCTGAACCCTCGGCCCAAGCAAGCTCTGCCACACGGCTCCAAGAAGGCAACGGGAGTAGTAAGGTACTGTAAATGTAACGGGTCGCCATCTTGGCCCGTCAATGTAACGGGTCTAACCTACCCTTCGGAAAGGTCAAAAAAAGGGGTCACTTTTATTTTAAAAAAAATAAAAAAAATTTGTCAATTTTTTTCTGGGCGAGGTAACGATGCGAGCTCTAACCTAACCTAACCCAAGGGGTGGGTCTCACCTACCCTTCGAACCGCCAAGGTCACCTGAGAGCTCGGAGCGAAGGGCGTTCCACTGTGCGCTTTTGTGAGCGGAGCGCCTGGTGGATAGGCAACCCGCTGCGCTCTGTCCCCCAGTCACCCGCGCGACTGCTGGCGGGGCGGGCCTGCTTGCTGTCTCCCGTGCGCAAAAATCTGACTATATCATTGGCATTTTTAGTGAGTTTTTTGTCATTTTATGATTTTTTTGTGGATTTTTCAGTATTTTCACAGTGTACTCTCATTTAGGTGAGTTGAGTTACCTTTGCATCCACAAACCCACACGCTTGGCATTGCGCGCTGCGCAGTTTTTTGAGCTGTGTGAGCCAACGGTGTCATTGTGACAAGGCGCCCATACCTTCGGCAATTTTCTCAGGCTGGGGCATCCGAATTTCTCGACATCAAACACCCTTTTTGAGGGAAAGAAGAACTCGAGAATTCTCTTTTTCTCATCGCCTTTGACATAGAGAAAATCGTACTCTGTGGCCATTTCACTCAGAGTCTGCGGGAGCCTGTCATAGGGCGAGAACCCCGTGTCCCAGGGAAGGGAATGGAGGCGATTCACAATGTAGTTGTTTTGCCTCTTCTGCTTCTCTGGGATTCCATCTCCGGTGTAAGGAGGGAGGAATGTGGTCGACTTGTGGACTTGTGCCGCCTCATTTTGTTCATAGAAGGATACCTCCTTCAATACATATTCTCCGTACTTGCCTCGGAGCATCTGAATGTCACAGATAGCGTACGTCATTATGCTGAGACGATGTTGACTGGTCAGCGTCTGAATGAAGAATGATGCTCCTCCGGGCGCGCTGCCTCGATTTATACCCTGCCACCGGCCGCAGCGCCGCGACACGAGCGCCCCCGCACGGCAGGATCACGAAGTTGGTGGTGAAAAAAGGCGCCTTCACCCAGTGGGTGTCGAACCCGTGTCTCCGCGCTGACAAGCGCAATAGAACACACACTAACCCACTTTTTTTTTTTTTTTAACATATTTATTGGGCCTTGTAACAACAGTATAACAGTCATAATAATTTGAGTAACAAAAACAATATTAGGCGCAGCAATAATAAGAGTAATACATACAGAGTTCACTATTTATCACTTATTTATCAACAGAAAGCACAATCACCACGGTATTTTTTTATTTAGAGCCGAATGGAGTTATTACACAGCTTTTAACATGAGAGAAATACCAAAATCGAGAAACAGGAGGCCGGGAGTGTAACAATTTAAGGTGAAGTACAGCAAATAGTGCAAGAGGCGCTGATGCCTCTGCCGGGATTCGAACCCGCTGCCCGCGCGGGAGACTTGCCCCGTGCCCGACACGGTGCTTGGTGGGACGGCGTCGTGGCAGAACGAGCTGAGCGTGTGATGTCGAGTGTCGGCACGGGGTTGTCTGGGGTTCAACTCCAGGCGTACCCCGGTAAGGCCTCTGAAACTGGTCACACCGGGCGGAGAGACGCAAAAAATGAGATCGTCCCACTTTTTGAATCAGCAAAAGGAAACCTAAAACACATGGATTTTATTTACAAGGCAGCTTAGTGTAAGTTCACTGCTAGGTTGTGCGTCTAGGGTGAGACGCTACGCGTTGGAGGCAGCGTCGGCGAGACAGCGGCGGACACCGCAGGCAGCTCCCGGCGGCTGGCGACGAACGCACGGAATCGGCCAATGTCGTGCTGCCTGTTGTCCACCAGGTACTCGACCACCGTGCCGAGGAGCCAGGTGACCTCAGCGGCGGCCTTGGACGGCGCCTCGATGTCCGGGACGACGAGCACCGTGGGCTGGATGGCCGCCTCGTTGGAGTTGGTCAGGACGGCCAGCCTCCTCGCCGTCCACCGCCAGATGGTCCGGGAGTTGGCCTGGCAGCTGACGAGGCGGTGCAGCACCGTGTCGTTGGCGCCGCAGGTCCTGCACGCCGCGTCGTCGGCCTGGTTGGTGTCCTTAAGGCGGGCGTTGGTGGGCAGCACGTCGTGCACCGCCCGGAACCACGCCGCCCTGGCGCGCAGCGGCAGCGTCTTCGAGGCGATCCTGGTCCAGATGGTGCTCCAGTCGGCGTCAGGCCGCCTCTGCTGCACCCGCGGCGGCACCGCGCAGTTGGCCAGCATGGTGTTGATGGCGGAGCGCGTGAGCGCCTGGCCCTGCGCGTCGTCGGGGACCCGCACCTCGCCGCACGTCGTCCTGAAGGCCTGGTAGTACTTGACGGCGGGCGAGAGGGTCTCGACGTCCTCGAAGAGGGTCCGCAGCAGTGGCAGCCAGCCACCGGACAGGGTCGGCAGCTCGGACCGGGACGCCGTCAGCCATCTGGAGAAGAACATGGCCCTCGCCCTGATGGCCGGGTCGTGGAGCCCCAGGCCGCCGCGCTGCGCCGGCTGCACCGCGACATCCATGGACACCCGGAGGGGCTCGCCGGCCCACAGGAACCTCGAAAGCGCCTTCCTCGCGTCCTTGGCGACCCCCGCGGGCAGCGGCAGGACCTGGGCGCAGTGCCACAGCAGCGACAGCGCGTAGGTGTTGGCGTAGGCGACCCTCTGATGGATGTTCAGTGCGCGGAGCCGCGCGTCGACGAGGGCCTGGCGCAGAGCTGCGAGGCGTGCAGGCCAGTTGGCGGGCAGCATCTTGGAGACGGTCTTGGAGAGCACCACGCCGAGCACCTTGACCTGCTCGACATACGGGAAGGGCATCTGCGTGCTGGTCTGCCACGCCCCGAGCGGCAGGGCCTTGGTCTTCTCTCGGTTGACGCGGAGCCCCGACTCCTCCCCGAAGGCCTCCAGGACGTCGACCAGCACGGCGACCTCGCGGGGGTCCTCCAGGATGACGGTGGCGTCGTCGACGTACGAGGTGGCGGCCAGGCGGCGCATGGCGTTGCCGCCGGTGACGTCAGGCAGCGACACCCCCACCAGCATCCTGGAGAGGGCCCTCATCAGCGGCGACATGCAGATGTTGAAGAGCAGCATGGACGTGGTGTGTCCCTGGTAGATGCCGCGGCCCAGCTGGATGGGCGCGCCGAGCTCCCCGTTGAGGCGGATCCTGGTGGTGGCCCCGAAGTACATGCTCTGGATGAGCTGGAC
This sequence comes from Stenchaetothrips biformis, assembly GCA_030522485.1. Lineage (NCBI taxonomy): Eukaryota > Metazoa > Arthropoda > Insecta > Thysanoptera > Thripidae > Stenchaetothrips > Stenchaetothrips biformis. Next base: position 17,462,242 of record CM060094.1, on the reverse strand, counting down.
CACGCCCTCAGAGAAGCCGTACTTCCTCAGCACAGCCCACATGTAGTCGTGCAGCAGATTGTTAAAAGCGCCGGCGAAGTCCACCGACATGAGGCACGCCGCCGTGCTGCTGCCGCGCTGCCGGTTGGCCAGGTCGACGAGGGAGATGGCGTCGCGCAGGTCCAGGAGCGCGCCGTGCATGTTGCGCGAGCTGCCGCCGCGCACCTGCATGGGGTCCAGGATCTTGTGCTGCAGCGCGTCCATGCGCCGCGCGACGACGCGGCCGAAGACCTTCCCGTCCACGTTGAGGAGCGTGATGGGACGAAGGTCGCCGATCTTGGTCACGACGGGCACCTTAGGGATCAGCGTCACCGCGCCGCGGACGTGACTGGCGCCGACCCTTCGACGCTCCAGCATGGCGTTCACCACGGCCAGGAAATCGTCCTTCAGGACGTCCCAGGTCGTGAGGTAGAATTCGGTGGTGAGGCCGTCGTCCCCGGGACTGCGGCCGCGCGGCGACAGCTTGAGGCACTCCAGGAGCTCCTCGGTGGTGACGGGGCGCAGCAGGGCCTCGTTGTCGTCGTCCCTGACCGTGGCCTCGACGACCTCGTCCAGGAGCCGCGGTGCGTGGGGCGCGGGGCCGGCCGGCGGGGCGCCGAGCAGCGCTTGGAAGTGGCGGTGGGCGTGCTGCTGCAGGTCGTCCTGGCCGCGAAGCACGCTGCCGTCGACGTCCTGCAGGGACTCAACCCTGGTCGCCGCCTTCCTCCGGATCGCCGCGGCGACGTGGTGCATTCCTGGCACCTCCCCGACGACGTCCATGGCCTTGGAGCGGACGGCGAGCCCGGGCAGGCGGCGTGCGAGCAGGTCCATGATCCTGGACTTCATGGCGGCGATGCGGAGTTCAACGGTGGGGTCGGCGGCGCGCTGCGCAACCAGCTCGTCGAGGCAGCCGTGGAGGAAGTCTAGTAGCGAGTTGTCGTCCGCCTGGAACTCCCGCGACCACACTGCAAGCCGAGAACGAATCCTGACCTTGCCTTGCTCCCACCAGTCGACGACATTCTCGAAGTCCTTGGCCTTCGTTCTCCAGCTCGCCCACAGCTCCCTGAAGCGCGGCAGGAACGCCGGGCTCAGCAGCAGCGACGGGTCCACCTTCCAGAGCGTGTCTCGGTGGCGGCGCGGGCCTGCGCCTGCAGCGTAGGCTTCCCCTCCGACGGCGGCGCGCGTTGGGCTGCCTCCGGCGCTGTCGACCTCAAGCAGCACGGCGGAGTGGTCGGAGACGGGAGCGGCGTGCAGTTCCACTGAAAGCAAGGGCAGGGCAGCGCTGACGTACCACTTGTCGAGGCGGGACGAGCACACCGTTGAGTGGAACGTAAATCCCGGCTCGTTGGGGCGCAGGGTTGTCCAGGCGTCGCGCAGCTTGAGTGACGAACAGGGCCGGACTGGCATAGAAAGGGCCCCGGCAGAAAATGGTCCGAAGGGCCCCGCTGGCCACCGACCCCCCCCCCCCCCCAAAAAAAAAAAAAATAAAAAAAATACATAAATGAAGAAATAAATAAATAAAAAAAATCGGTTTTAGTATTTTGTTAAATAAAAAAGATAAATTTTGTGAATTATTTTTTTATGAAATTTAAATAAACACAGTACATTTGTAAATTACAAACAGTGGAAGTGGAATGGCAATTGAATATTTAACGCAGTACGTGTCCGCGTTCCGCGGCTAGAGGCCTCAAGGGCCAGAACCGAGATCAAGGGCCCCGCGGCCTTCGGCCGCAGGGCCCCGGGGCGGCCGGGGCCCCGGCATATTTTTCTGCCCAAATGCCCTGGCCAGTCCGGGCCTGGTGACGAAACCACGTTGCGGAGCACGGGGCACGGCGTCGCCACGCCCGTCGTGTCGGCCTTGCTGAGGATGGCGTTGAAGTCGCCCCCCAGGACCAGCTTCTCGCCGGCGTCGGCCAGGACAAGGGGGAGGTCCTCGACGAAGAAACGCGGCCGCTCCCTCCTGCCTTGGGACCCTGCTGGGGCATATATGTTGGTGAGCATGACGTCACCGACCCACGCCGACATGGCCCGGCCGCTGGGCAGCTTCCTGATGTTCTTCAGCTCGACCCCGTGTCGCCAGAGGAGTGCCGTCCCGCGGCCCGCGTCGCCGACGTTCACCGCCTCGTCGTAGCCGTAGAAGTTAAACGCCGGGCACGAGACTTCCTGGAAGAGTACAACGTCGGGACAGTACATTCGAAGCAGATTTTCCAGCGCTGCAAGTTTGTGCGCGGCGGACACGGCACAAACATTCATAGAGAGAAGTTTCATTTTGAGGATGCCCTATGCTTGGTCACCGGGTTGATGGCCTTCCTAACCATGCTCTTGACCGCCGCGTCGGTGGTGTTCGGGTTGTCCACCATGCTCTTGAGCCTCTTGAAGGCGTCCTTCTTGGCGTCCACCACGACAGGCGTGCTTCTGCTTCGCAGGGACCTACCTCTTGGCTGCTCTTCGCTGTGCTCGCTCCCGCCCGCGCCCCCGCCGTCACTCGTCACGGTCGTCACGCTCGTCACGCTCGTCACGCTCGTCACGCTGGCGGTGCTGCCGGTCCGTGATCTCAGTTCTTCGAAGCGGTTGGTGCTGAGGAAAACCGCGCTCAGGGGGTCGTCTCTGGTGCTCAGCAGGTCGTCCAAGGGCAGGTCCCCCGGCGGCGGGGCGGGGCGGGGCAGCGGCACTGTAAAGGGTGGCTCATCAGACAAGCCGCTGGCATCGAAAAGGAAGTTAGTTACCCTCCTTTTTCTCCTGGGGCTCGGCGTGTCCTTGGGCGCCGCGTCCAGGCTGGTCACGGTGTCGGCTTCTCTGTTCCTGTCGCTCATCTCGCCCCAGTCGTCCGTGGCGTCGTCCGCCGCCGGGCCGTTGCTGTTGTTGTTGGCCAGGCTGTCTCCGTCGCCCCCGCTGCTGTCACTCGCCTCGGACGTAGCCTTGCCTCCGGCCGCGACGCTGCTCCAGGTCCTTTTCGGCGGCTCCTCGGTGCAATCCTTCCTCAAATGACCAAGCTTACCACACAGCATACACGTAGGGGCTTGGCCCGGGTACAGAATCAGGGCCCTGTTGTTCTCGACAACAACATAAGACGGAATGGGCTTGGACAAGTCCATTCGCACGCTACGAGTTCCAGTTCTAACCTTAAATTTGTGCCTGCCGTCGAACACTTCCTCATTCACTGGGCCGACAACGCGGCCGAAGCCAGAAAGAACCTTGCAGAGCGCCTCGTTACTAACCTCAAAGGGCAGCTTCAACACGCGCACCAGCCGGCTTCCCAAGTCCGCGCACATAACCTCCACCAGGGACGTCACGCGATTGGCGTGAGTAAACAAAAACCTGCCTGTCGCCGCCAGCTCCTCGCAGCGCTCGCTGTTGATGAGCTTCACGTAGACCTTCTTCAGAGGTTGTTCCAGTTGGATTCCAAGCACTTCATTCTCCTTGAGCTTCAGAGACTTCTCCAAGAAGTCGTGCACTTCCAGTGAAGAGAACGCCGGGCTGCCCTTCTCGAAGGTCAAGGAGATGGTGTTCTTTCTTCTCGCCATGGCGGCGAGCCGCGCCGCGGCCAGCCACGAAACCTCGAAAACACGCAGAGACTTCCAGAGGGCCCTTCCACCAGCAAAATAAAATCAGAGCCACCACACTCAAACACGAGTGTGTTGCGTCAGGCGGGGGACACTGAGCTACTGAGCCGAGCTTGTGAGATGAGTGTACGGTCTGTGTTTTCATCTGTGTGCGCCGCGCGCCGAGCGCTGAGCCAAACGCTGAGCCGCACGCATTATGGCCAGTTTGAATTTGCCCGCCACTGCGCGCGAGTTCTGGCTGCACAGGAACCCTTCCCCTAGTGACCCTCCCGTGAGAGATGCGCCAGACCATCGAAAATCCAGCGCTGTGATTGGTCAGGTGTAAACCGCTCGGCCGACCCTCGAGAATGACCCTGTGCGAGGCTACGGTATGAGAATAGTGGTCTGCGGAGTAGTCGTGTTGTGAACGTTGAGCAGACAATTAAAACAATCAAATACCTTTACTTACTTCTTATTCTTGAAAAGCTAAAAAAAAATAGTATAATCTTCCATCCGTTCGATTTCCACATCCACTGCTCAGTCGCTCCTGCCTACGTCTACGTCACATTCCGTCCCGAACTCCTCACGGTTTTGATTCTCATACCTAGCCTCGCACGGCGTGCGCCCAGACCACTTTACACCAGGGCCAGTTCTGGCGCATCTCTGACGGGAGGGTCACTACTTCCCCCTGCGCCACGCCAGGCCACGCCGACGGAGCCGAGCCGAGCCGAGCCAAAGCAGCGCCGAGCCAAGCAGCGCCGAGCCGAGCCGAGCGCAGTCCCCCGCCACTCACCTCCTCCCCGCGCCCTGACGCCCCCTCCCCTTTCTCCGTGACCGGCCTCAACACTCGTTGTCCTTTAATTTCCCGCATGCTGGTGACTATTTGATATCATTTTCCCGGCTGAAATATATTTTTGGAATTATTGTCAAAACCCCCCTCGTCCAATCCTATCACTGTCGCAACTGTCAGTGCAGAAATGTGATGGTCCAGCGCCCCCTCCCCCACCCACACCCAGGGCCGGACTGGCATAGAAAGGGCCCCGGCAGAAAATGGTCCGAAGGGCCCCGCTGGCCACCGACCCCCCCCCCCCCCCAAAAAAAAAAAAAAATAAAAAAAATACATAAATGAAGAAATAAATAAATAAAAAAAATCGGTTTTAGTATTTTGTTAAATAAAAAAGATAAATTTTGTGAATTATTTTTTTATGAAATTTAAATAAACACAGTACATTTGTAAATTACAAACAGTGGAAGTGGAATGGCAATTGAATATTTAACGCAGTACGTGTCCGCGTTCCGCGGCTAGAGGCCTCAAGGGCCAGAACCGAGATCAAGGGCCCCGCGGCCTTCGGCCGCAGGGCCCCGGGGCGGCCGGGGCCCCGGCATATTTTTCTGCCCAAATGCCCTGGCCAGTCCGGGCCTGCCCACACCCACCCCACCTTTCTGTCCCGTATCCGAATGAGAGAAACATCGGTTGTCAACACATCAGGACAATGTCAAGTCGAAAGAAAAAATATTTGAGAGATATTGGTACCCTACGTTTATTTTAAAATCGTCGCGAAATCGAAAACAATCTGAATTACCGTGGCCGTTGGAATGGCCGGCAGCGCCCTCTGCCGGCCACAAGTGCTGGCACCCCTTCCGGCATGTTCAATCTCGTCACTTGTTGACTGGGCGTCCGGCAGCTTTGGTGTGTGTCTCTCTGTCTGTCCAATTTAATCATGGCATTTTATGACGAGCAACTCGATTTTGAGCCGTGGGAGGAGAATGTGTCATCTGAGGATGAAACCCTGGATCTTAATGCTTCGGGGAACTTGTTTGAGGTAAGTGCAATATGTGTGTGAGTGCAGGTGTCTGTTTTCGCTGCGTCGGCACCTCGTGCTGAGATAGCGTCATGTCGGTCTCTCGGTGTCTTTGAGTCTGCCTCGCGTCTGTGCCATGTCTCCTGAGCTCGTCTCGGTAAATCCTTTTCGTGGAGGTAATATTTTCATGTGTGGTATGTCAAAATCCCGAGATTTGGCCCTGGCGTCCCTTGTCGCCATGCGGCCGAGGCGCGCCGGCAAGTCTCAGCCTGTTCGGCTTGTTTGTGTGGGTCAATTAGTGTTTTCTTGGTTCGAATCTCGTGCGGACGTTTGGCTTGGGTGGTCGCGTGTGAAATTCTTGGAAATTTGGGGTCAGAAAGTGCAGCACTCGGCCGTGTTGACGCCGCCTCGTGGAGCGTGGGAACCGCCGTGTCTCCGTGTTTGTGCTGCGTTCTGTGGCTAAGTTCAGGGGTTTCTCTGTTTGTCGGGGCGCTTCGGGAGGGTATTCGTGTGTAAAATTCCGAAAAAAATTGTTCAACATACTCAAAACTGTCAAAGTGGTCCTTCCCCCAAAAGGCTTCGGTCGTGAAATTTCAGTCATTTCCTTGTGTTGTCTTTGATTTTCATTCGTTGGGTGTACGCGCGGTGGCTCGCCGATGTCTGGGAACGTTAAATTTTGGATTTCTGTCCGGTTTTGTTCATGATTCGTGGGGGGTGAAAGATCTCAAAACACGGCGCGCCGTGCGTGCACTGCACAGTGGGCCGGGCGGTGGCGGGGGTTGTGACGTCACGTCGCCAGCTTGTGTCTGCCGCGTGATGGACGTCTCGCTAGGCTTGTGTACATGCCGTGTATTCTCTGAACGATTAAACATTGACTGTGTGAAATGAACAAGTGTTGAGCGGATTTCGTCCGTCTGTCCGTGGAAACGAAAGGGAAATGTGTCACCGCGAGAAAACCGCTTTGATTCGCGTGTCTAGTTTGTGTGTGAGAGGTTAGGGTTTCTAAGTTTTTGTATGTTTTGTTCATTGTATCTTTCTGTTTCAGGACAATTTAATAGGCGTACTCCGTGAGAGGAATCATCGTGACGAGGCTCATCAGTAGTGAGTACACCCCCTGGTCAGGTCCGCCATATTGTACACCCCAGGTCCCATGTGGAGGGGGGTGGGCGTGCAGGGGGTGCAAGTGAAAAAATTCAGATTTTTTTGGTCATTTTTTTGTTGGGAGGTTACGTAGCGGGCTCTAACCCAACCGAACCTAAGGTGAGGTCCTCACCTTCCCTTCGTGCCCCCAGGTCACCACTGCGCCTAGATGGTAGGGAACTTAGCACCACTCGTTTTCGTCGGTGGGGCCTGCGAAAACTTCAAAGACGGTCATGCCTAGTTTGAGTATAGAGGTCCACGCTGTCAGCCCGAAGTAGGCCTGCTGGAACTGTGGCACACCTTCAACTTCTTTGAAATTGGCATCCCTCTCGACGAGGATGAAAGGCTTATCGCGCAGCATGATGTAATGAATCAAGTGGGACTGTAAGCGGTCATAGCGGCCAAGATGGTCGTTTGTTTTGCCTGCTAGGTGGGCTGTAATTTTCGGTACTAGCCACTCCTTCTCCAGGTAAAACTCCTCAATTTCATCAAGACTGTACTCGTCTTGCAAAAGGCCTTTCTTCCAGATCTGGACTGAGTCAGTGGTTTGCGAGGCGACTAGTTCCTTCTGGTTCCAGTAGTTGAGGACAAAGCGGAGCGACTCCATCGTGACGGCTGCTGGACACATAATGATGTGTGTGGCCGAGGTGCACGCCCTTTTATGCATCCGCGCCGCGTTCGTGCGCGCCCCCTTACGGACAAGTTTTGTACTAAGCATCGCACCAGAAGTACCACCCTAACCAACTCAAATTTCTCTTTTTTCTCTTTTGTAAATTATTTTTATAATTTTTTTGTGTTTTGTAAAAAACTTTTTAAAATTTTTTTGAAAATTTTTGGAAAATTTTTTCGTTTCGAAATTTTTTTGAAATTTTTTAAATTTTTTTTACAAAGTTTGTAAATTTTTTTAAAGAAACTTATTTTTTTCTTTCGCAACTCTTTTGTGAATGTGAATCACGGGGTAAAATACATTTGCATTTGTGTGCAAACATGCGTTTAAACATGGTACGTACCCTTTGATCATTTATTTTTGGATTATCAGTAAAACATTTTTTGACAAATGAACGCAACGAGAAACCGTGTGCTCGATATACCAAGTACATGACACAGTATTGTCCACATACATTTGAGTCAATGGCTTGCAAACTTGATGGATTGTACGTCCATTTTTTGCAGAGTCGGTCTAAAAATTTTCGGTGTAGCTTCACGACTGGTGGTAGGCCGTATGAGTCCCAGTACTCCCCCTCGCCGTTTTTATCAATGTAAAATGCAATCCAATGTTGGCCTGGTTTACACAGCGGGTCCGTGTTGCATATGAGCAGTGCGGGGCGTTTGTGGAGAATGCGGGGGAGTGTATCTGCGGCGAAAACGCCTTCAAACAAGGGAGCTACGTGTTTGTCTTTTTTCATTAAGTTTTCGAGTGTGTGTCCGTCCATTATATTTTTAGACGTTGTAATCCACAACCACGTTTCGATTTTTATCGATTTCAATCAAGTTTTGGAATTCGGCGTAAATGATGCAATTTATAGGTTGGGCAAGGGCTTCACCGAACTTGACTTCTAGGCGCAGTGACCCCTGTCGCTGTAAGTTCCAGTGTGGCTCACTGGCGGACAAATCAGGAGACAAGTCAAATGCAAAAAGCGTTAGGCCTCTGGGGTAATCTTCGTATTTGATTTGATTCCCTTCGTCTTTCCAGTGCACACCTGTCCCACAGAACAATGTATTGTAGCATTCCATGTACAGTCCGTTTGGAAAATCAGGGGTCAAGGGCTGTGCAGGCACGGGATGTCCGTCCACCATAAGGCTTAAATACAGTAAAGTCTCATTATTTGTCCCGTCACACGGGAGGAGCTGAGGACAAATAACAAGCCCGGTGAGAGGCGAGGTCGGGCCGCCGCGGCCGGACCCGCCGGCGGCTTAGGCGAGCCGCTCAGGTAGGGATTACAGCGCCGTAATCCCCCGGCCTGGCTCATTTTGAAAATGCAATTTCCGTTCAAATTTTGATCAATCTGTTTAACGGAACGTGTAGGTGACAAAAAAACAAGCTTAGCCAACTAAAATTTCATGTTAAAATTCGAATTTTTGATTAAGTTACGGCAAAACGTATTCTTTTCCAACAAAATGTTCCAATTTGAACGACTTTGACCGGGCCAACGCTAACTTGTGTTTATTTCTGGGAGACCGTTGCTTTTTGAAGAACACACTGCCAAAATTTCATTCCGATCCGACATCTACAAGTGCCTGAAATCGCTATTTGACCGGGACGCGGGGTCCCCGACGTGCCGGGCTGGCAGAATACGTTTTGCCGTAACTTAATCAAAAATTCGAATTTTAACATGAAATTTTAGTTGGCTAAGCTTGTTTTTTTGTCACCAACACGTTCCGTTAAACAGATTGATCAAAATTTGAACGGAAATTGCATTTTCAAAAATGAGCCAGGTCGGGGGATTACGGCGCTGTAATCCCTACCTGAGCGGCTCGCCTAAGCCGCCGGCGAGTCGGCGCTCCGGCCGCCCGGACTCGCCCGGAGCCAATGTGGTGGGGATGGGTTCAGGACAAATAATAAGCCCCAGAACCTGGACAAATAATGAGACTTTACTGTAATTTAAATTAAAGTGTTGAAAGTTAAAACCGTTTCTTTGGAAATCGCCATTGAAACTACGGTTGTCAACAAAACCAATGACAATTCTTTGGGGTAATTGATTCAAAAATAGATTATCAATATTTTTATCACGGAGTCCTTGTCCGATAGTGACTGTTCGTATATCCACACGATTGACAGCATATTTTGCAGGGGCTTTTTCCAGGGCTTGTGCATGTGCGAGCAACACTGACGGGGAAATGGTGACTTTTCTAACATAGAGTGTCGCGTCCAAAAGTTTGATTTTTTCTGTCCCGGCTGTGGACATGAGAGTGAAGGCATCTCTATTACGAATGAGTTTGATTCTCAGTTCGACGTTATTGAGTAGGAAATGATCCTGGTTAAAAAAATCAATATGCAAGGGTCCCAACATTTCAAAGGGACGACTGCGAGCTGTGCGGGCCCTGCGCCATGCAATTCCCAAATTTTCTGTTCCGTCAATGGAATCAAAGTGGCCTGGTGTATCTTGGTACCAAAGCCGTTGGGTCATATGTGACTGTTTGGCTGAGCTGTCATAATTAAGCAGCGATTCGATGTAAGATCGATAAGGATAAGTCATGCTGGAGTGGGAAATCACCTTTTGATTCAGGCTCACGTCCACTTGACTCCAAAGCGCGTGCAGCGCGTAATTAACAGGGGCGGCGTCACTGTTGTCTCCAGCGACAATGTCAGAGCCGTCTGCGTTCACGATTTTGGCCTTAACCAAAAGCATTGTGTGTGCAGGGTCAATGTACTCGCTCCCTGCGCCAGGGATGCAGAACTCAACGGTGTTGGCTGAGTCCAGCGTGGTGAGGGGCTTGTAGGGGACCCAGTGGGTCGCCTCCAGCGCCGTTTGTGTGGGTGGTACCATCCACAAGTCAAGTTCGGAGCGGAGACATTGGCTTGATGCGGAATGCATGAAAGCCATAATTTTTTTGTTTTTTTGTTTTTTTAGCTGAAGTAATTGTCAGGAGCTAAGGTCTTTCTCTTTCGAGTCACTTTCGCAGAATGAGGCTTTCTTGTGGTTTTACGCCTTTTTATACGCCCAGAGCCGTTCATGCTCGCCGCTTTGCGTTTGAGTGAGCCTGCTAAGTTATCGCCAGCCTGCTGTATGTGGCGTTTGGCGCTGGCCCGTAGGCCTTCGCCGCCAGCGATATCTGCTAGGACATGGCTGCCCGCACGCACCGCTTCTTTGCCTACGGCCGCGGCGCCACTTCGGAGGACGGGCAGTATGGACCGGAAGAGGCCTCCCAACCATGACCCCACTCCATAGCCTTTTTGGAAGGCAGCGCCAGCGTAATACTGCCCTGTTCCGCCCCCGGCCTGGTTGAGATAGTATTGAGTAATGAGGGTCATTTTTAAAAAAAAATGAGTTTATTTTGTTCGTTTTCGGTAATGAATGAGCAGAGTCAACGTTCCGAAATCAAATGGCACCAGCTCGCCGCGGTGGTCTCTTATATAGCAATCGACCGATTCGAAGGATTTGGTGCTTAAATCAAAATACAAGGGGTGTTCGAAATGGACGACAGACATGGTGCCATACTCCGCTTGCGTGTTGACGGGGACCGTCCGCAAGAGCGGTGCTCTCGTATGTCCAATAATTTGGTCTGTCAGAATGTCCAAGTAGATAAATAATTGTTGTGTTATCCCCAGAGTCATGTCAACAGGTTTCACTCCAAGAAGTTTCTCATGAGCTGGGAAAGGTCCATGGCCCTCGAGGCCGAGCTGAAGTGCAAGGCGTGGGGAGAAATGCGTTTTCATATCGGGTCTGCCGGGTTGTAATGGTCTTAATTCGACACGCTGGTCAGCTGTCTCACTGAGCGGTGGGTCTCCCTCAATGTCATTGGTCAGGACAGTGAGTGCGATAGAGACAGCAGCCAAGAAATCGGCCTTACTGGCATAGCAACCGGGTTTTACGAAAACCGTGTCTACTGAATCTGGCGCTAGTAATGTGATTTCGTTTTCGCCTTCGGCGACCTGGCTAATTGTGTTGGGGTAATGCAGTTCGATCAGTGCGGCTTGCCAATCCCCGTGCAGTTCTATGCGATTAGCCAATTGGGTCTTAAAATGTGACGTCTTATTTTCAGGGTATAGGTCTGGGCTTGCGTTACTAGGCAAAAAAGCGTAAAAATCCATGTTATTTTTTTACAATGTCTGAATCCAAAATCCAGGAACGACTTTTTTTAGGGTAACCTCTCCAATCAACGAAATGTTTTCGAGTGGTTCCTTTTCCCTTGGATTGCACTATATATGCGATTTTGAACGCTTCGGGCTTCGTGACTTTCTGCATTTCTTTTTCATAGAATGTTCCTTGAATTGGATCTGAATCGAGGTCTTCCAAGCGATACACCGGCACCGCATGAGGAATGACCTGAATGACCTTGAACAACTCGTCTGACCAGTTCCAAGTAAAAGATTTTTCGAATCTTTTTTTCTCTCTGCTGATTCGGACATAATCACCCACTTTAAACTTTGTTTTTTTGTTTGTGAGTTTTTTTCCGCTGTACAGGGTATTATATACCTCCAAAACCTTGTCTTCGGTCACATCCACGGGTCTCATTTTGATGGACCTGTGATATGTGTGATTGTAGGCATCCACTATTTTTTGCAGTGTACCATCCACATAACAATAATTTCCAGTTGCTGTAAAGTATCTGAACAATTTTGATTTGATTGTTTTTTGCCAACGCTCCACAATGGAGCACTTGATATCGGGGTTATTGGTAGAAATATATTTAATGTTGTGTTTCCTTAGTAACTGTTGAACAACCTTGTTCCTGTACTCCGTCCCTTTATCCGAAAATAGACGAACAGGGCGTCGCGAGGTCATTTTGAACAAGGTTTCAAGACCTCTACCAATGGAAGGGCCCGATTTATTTTTTAAGGGAATAGCCCATGCAAATTTTGAAAACACATCTATCACACATAAAACAAATGTGTGTCCTTTGTTATCTTTTTTTAGTGACGTCAAGTCGGTTAAATCTGTTTGCCAGGACTCGTCAATATTATCTGCATAAGTCACGTTGCGTGGAAAGTTTTTTCTTGCTGGTTTGTGTAAAGTATAAGCATCTTCAGCTTGTAAATAAGTGTCAATGTCTTTTTTCGGTTTCTTTGTCGCTTGCCAAAGTTTCCATGGACCCGAGAAGCCGGCAGGATGTGAAGGATCATGAAAAATTTCACCAAGTTTTCCAGACACATTTTTTGGCTGTGCTTTTGAAACTTTTTTTCTTTTTGACATGTCCTCCAATTTTTTTCTTAATCGGTTTTTGACGTGTTTTTTTGCCGGGCAGAACAACTACGCCGCCGCCACTCTGTCCTTTTAGTTTCTGAATAAGTTCGCGTCGTGTTGAATTTCCCAATAATTCAAGAGGAATGTTCATGCGCGCCAAAGCTGCACACAGGGCATCTGTGCCTGGCGGGTTAAAATTTTTTCTCGCTCTCGTGAGATCCGAAATCGAATCAATGAGGTTGGAATGGGGTATCACCGTATGATCAATGCACAGTGTGCCATCAGCGTCCCACGTCACGGGCGAGTGACTTTGACTCAAATAATCGTAAATTCGCAATGCGTGGCCTTTATAAGTTTTCGGCATTGCCGCGGCGAGCTGGTCGCGCACAGCTGCAGGACGCTTGCCGTCTGTTTCCTCTGCTTTATTTTGTATTTCCAGTGTGAGAGGTTTGCGTGATTCCCCCGCGAAATGCAAGTATCGAGAGAGAGCCTCGCTGTAATGTTTCCATTTTTCAGCATCATCAGCATATTTTTTATTTAATATCCCATTCATTTCCGTGTCCAGACTGCTCATCTGAGACTGTGGGGTCATGGTGGGCGTGTCGTGTAGCCGCGCTACCGTCTCCTGCGGTACAAGAATCATTTTTTAACGTGATTCATGACCGAAAAAGCATGGGCAGGACAGACGCCACAGCCGACAACAGAAGGGGGAGGAAAGCGCCGCCTTTTTGAGTGAGGTACTTTCTCTTAGTGTGCCACCCCTCTCCGCGTTGGGCCAGGCGTCGGAAATGATTTCGGTACTTTTTGAGTTGAGATTTTTGTGTGGACGAGAGAGCGATGTTCCCCGATAATAAATTATCGGCTATTTCGCAGAGCGAAAAAATCAAGGCTTTATCCGCGTGTTGTAAAATGGCTTTGCTCAATTTGGGTTTAGCTGTCTTGAGGACTTCAAGAAGGGCCTTGTGCGTGTGTGCACGAGGTGCCATCGTCGAAAAATGAATTCAGTATGGGCCGTCCATGTCCCTTTTATACTTATTTTTAGGAATGTAAATGACAGTGGACTCCCCTGGGAAAATCTGAGTTCGAATCCGTAAATGATCGAGTGTTTTTGCTTTAAAATCGAACAAAATATAGGAGTGGCCTTGTTTTGTGGCGTCTTCATAAGCTTCAAGCAGAGCACGCCAATGGCTCGGGTCGACTTGAAGACAAAATGTCCGAATTTGCGCCAAATCACGTGATGCTTTGAACAACACAATGTAGTGTGAATTCAAACTGATTTGTCTCAATCCATCAGGAAACAAGCGCTGAGTGAGAAAGAAGATCGAAAGACTTCGGTGGCTCGATCCCTTGATGTAAAATCTCAGAAATTCTTTGTTGTGGTTTTTCACTTCGTCTAAAAAGTCATCAATGATGAGCAGTTGAGGGCCTTGTCCTGGGGGAAAATCTTGCAAAAGTGGCAACTCTTGTCTGAAATCCACCACTGATTTAAGTTCCGTCATACATCGGCTGCCATTCCGAGTAAAAGAAGACGATCTTGTCAAAGGATGTGTTAAACATAGCCTCTCTATTTTCAATCAATTTTTTCATAAAATAAGTTTTTCCGGTGCCCGTGGGGCCGACAACCAAGGCGGTGCATGGGTGTTGAAAGGACAAGTCCATGGTTACAGTGTTTGTGCGAGAAGGCACAGGGCATCGCCTTTTATACCATTCTTACCGGCCAAAAAGAACTCGAGCCACAAGCCGAGCCGCCGCGCGTTCTTAGCGGCACACGCGTAATACGGTGTCGTGGCGTGAATGACATTTCGGCAACGGGCCGCCAGGACAGGGAGCTGGTCCAGCGCAGGCACACTGTAGTCTAATAAATCTTTAATTATTTTTTCAGGGAGAAGCGACTGCAGGAGCTTTGTTTTAAGACATCCCTTGACGTACAGAACAGCGTAGGGCGCTGTCATGCACTCCAGAGTGCTGATTAGCGTGGAGTATGGACGCTCGCCTTCATCCCATTCGAGGCCGTGTCTGTTGATGGTCACAAACTCATTTAGTTGTCTGACTGATTTTTTGAGCTTTTTGGCTGTGTAGGGCGGGCCAAACGTCGTCGAGGCGAGGAACTCGCCCGTTTTCTGAGCTTTGAATATGGAGAACTCTTTGATCACCAGAGTTCCTTTTCTTCCATTCAAAAGCTGGAGGTCACAAGTGGCATACTTCAAGTGCGACATCGTGATGATAAGTGACCACGACTCTGCACGACCCCTTTATGTACTGGACGGCGGGGCAGCGCGGGGCAGCGCGGGGCAGCGCGGGCGGGCGGGCGGGGCGGGCCGGGCGCGGCGGGGCGGGGCGGGCCGGGCGCGGCGGGCGTTCCGGGCGCGGCGGGCGTTCCGGGCGTTCCGGGCGGGGCGGGCGCGTTTTGGTCACGGCGCGGCGAGAGCGCCGAGCGCATTTTGGTTACGGCGCGTCGTGAGCGCCGCGCGGGTAGGCAACGCCGTGCACACGCGTGTATGGCGGTCCATGTGTGGCCTACCTCCCAGGCGTTTCTTTCTTTCTTTCTGCACAGTGGGGCAGTGGGGCGGGCCAGCTTGCAAACTCCCGTGCGCTCTTTTTTTGTTTTTTTTCTGCTTTTTTTTCCTTTTTTCTCCCTTACTCCATCAGGAGGTCCATCGCCTCTAGGACTTCTTGGTCGTCCTCGTCCTCGTCGCCGTAGGCGTTGTAGCCGTGGGGGACAGTGCGTGCCAAGTCGAGGCGTCGGCGCTTCGTGTTTTTAGCTTGCCATTTTTT
Organism: Stenchaetothrips biformis; assembly: GCA_030522485.1. NCBI lineage: Eukaryota > Metazoa > Arthropoda > Insecta > Thysanoptera > Thripidae > Stenchaetothrips > Stenchaetothrips biformis. The sequence goes on along the minus strand of CM060094.1, from coordinate 17,447,119 downwards.
AGTGACTGCTCGTGTCACCACTTGCCAAGTGGGGAGGCGTGCAATCTGTCGTGGGATTGGAATGTTCACATTCTGAGTCTGTCCCAAGACCATGGCTTTGAGCTGCTCAAAGGTGACAAGCTTGTCACAGGAGCTATTAATGGAAATGCCACGCACCTTTATGCATACCTTGATGTTGGTAACAACGCCGCCCACGGCCACTTTGTATGCATAATTTTTAGGGCCGCCTGCGACAAATTCAGTAATGAATGAACCTGGACCATAGTCCTCTTCGATTTGATCAGTGAGGTCACCAAGATGGCTTCCTGTGGGCAAATCAGGGTCACCTGGACGCGATACAAAGCAAATCGAGTCTGTGTCAAAATAAAGACAGTTCTGTTGAACCACACAGAGCAGCCTGTAAAGTTTGAGTCGCCCCAAACAAGTCGTGAAAGCGGCGTGCAAAAGTGAGGATGTGGGGAGCGATTCTTCAGTATCTTCGATTGGTTTCCACATCACTTGAAGACACGCCTCTCCCAGAGGCACTAGGCTTTGGACAACTTTGTTGGGGTCGCATGCAAGGGCCAACAGCTGCGCATAATCGTAAATGAGCTCCGTTTTAGATCTAAGTGTCTTCTCCCCAAATTTCCCCCAGAACGAATTTAGAATGAGTTTTGACAAAGTTCTGAGGGCGGGGTTTTTCTCCATTTTAGAGGGGTCGAGCGTGATTCCGTCGTGTCGTCTCACGTCATCCACAAAGGCATCTTTTTTCTCCTGCGTGTCGCAGTCGGCCGGCCACCCGCTGGCTTGAAGTTTAAGCGCCATGAAGCACCTCACATAGCCAGATAGCAAGCCATCCTCGCCTGTCTCGGGGTTAAATTGCATGGTGGACGGATAATGGTATATCTCGTGCACAGCAAGCAGTTGATATTTCTGCTCAAGGAGAGCGACTTGAAGTTCTGGTGCACACCATGTGTCTGTAATTTGACGCTCGGCTGGCGAATGGCGACAAAGCTCTTGGCTCTCTGACTCCATGCAGGTCCGACACAGTGGAAACATCAGCTTTCCCCTCGCCTTAACAGGTAAAACGGGGTGAAAGAGGTCGCGCGGAGGCAACACGGTACACTTAATAATACCGTTCCACTGATCAAGCGGAGGCATGTCTGGGTCGCCCTCCAAAAATATGGTCGGTTGACCCACAGGGTACTTTCCTGATAAATTTACTGCCGGATAACAGCTAATCAGGTCAACAAACTTAATTTTCTCTCCTTTTTTCAAGTCAGCTTTGCGATACCACTGTATCGCGCTTGTGCGGCCACCACAAAGGGCATCTCGGAGGACCAATGGCGGTGTGCGAGTGGTAGGGTGGGTTGCAAAGTAGGCCTTAACTTCCTCGTCTTCTTGCATTTCCCTCTTGAAATCACACTCCCACTTTTCCACCACGGTGTAGCCCGCTCTCCTGAACAACGCCGTGATGCGTTTCGTGTTCTCCAGCTTATGGTTTTTCTCCCCCTCCTGTGCTGGAAAATGCCGTTCGCACCCATGGAAATAGTCTCCATGGAACTGTAGCACTATTTTCTCTACACTGCCATCTGCCCTGGCAACCTCCAAATAGCCATCAACAGCACGACCCAAAACCCGGACTTCGCGCTCTGTATAAATGGTTTGAATTTTTTTTCCCATCTTATGGGACATGTTGTCCAACCACTGAAGCGCAATATGACTCTGCTTTCCTCTGCCATGGTAACCGCCCGGGGGAACGATAGCTATTTTTCCCTCAGGTAAGAAATTTCTCCTGTAGGCCGCCATACATGCGCTGCTAAGCGTGACACAGTGTACCATCGGCAGAAAACCAGCAATGGATTTAAAAAGCTGCTGGAAAGCGTGGCATGCTTGCCTTAGAATGGTAACATCAGAGATACAGTAGTCGATTAAATCCCGCCGGAAATTAAAGACCACCCCCTTGTTTACTTGATCGTCGTACCATGAATTGAATTCAGCGGCCGCCTCTTTTTTCATACTGGACACGCAATACAATTCACGGTCAAAAAGTGGTCCGACATGATTGAAATTATCCGGGTGAATCCCGAGAAATGGGAACCATCCCTTTTTCAATTCTGTCAGACCAAAAGAACTTGGAAGAGAGCTTAATGGCATGGGCAAAAACATAAGGGAATCCAGAAATTTCCATGACCCAACCTCCATACTAATGATTTTAGCACCTTGGAGAACAAGAGAAGGTTTCAACTGACGTGAAATCATTTCTTGGAGGATAAAAATGGCGTCAAACGATTTTGCGTTATGAGCGACCACCACAAGTTGAGTATTTGCAGGGAAAGACTGCAAATAATCAAGGAATTGACCCATCACATTCAGATCAGGGTCATCCATATTATGGAACACGTGTTGTCGCGTTTTGCACGTGGTACAGAAATAGTCATTATGACTGACCTCTGCGCATAAATCGCAGGTAGCTTGACTCACTAGTAAAGTGGGTTTATGCTCAAAGGTGTTGGGTTTTCCCTCCACCTCTTGATATTGACATGTTTCAATGTCATAGAATATAAATACAATTTTCTTATTCTTGGGAACCTTTTTTTCCTCCCACCGTGTCATATAGCAGAGATGATTATCCCTTACATTATGTTTACAGTACTGACAATAGACAAATCCACAGACGTGATTTGCCCCACGCATAGTACTGAAGCTCAGGTTGCACCCCCGACAGAACTTGAAGGTCTCACATTTCGTTTTTTTGACCAGAGGGAGCATCAATGTTTTGTGAAGGTCAAAACACGTTTGTCCGGCAAAACAATGACCGCAGTCACTGCATCGCATGAGAGGCTCAACGTGTTCGTTAGGCCCAAGGCAGCGCCAGCACGAACCTTCACATTTGTGTTCGTTCACATTTTCATAAAAAACGACACATTTCTCACAGTGAAGACGTACCTCAAAGGCCTGGAAAGGAAAAATTATGGTGTAAAAGTGACCTTTATGCAACAGGAGATACAGGTTTTTACGACCCGCCACGAAATCGCCCTTAAAAATACAATCTTTTCCCTTTTTGTCGGTGAAAATACAAAGGCGATACTCGTTCAGAGCCGCCTGCAGACGGTGAACCTCATTGAGGTCACACGGCTGTGTGGGATCAATTCCTGCCAATTCACATAATTTTTCTGCCTGTTTTCTTTGCATGAGAGAGTCGGGCTGCTTCATTCTGTGATAGGCCCTCTTGTCCATCGTACAGCGCGCTATGGCTACCGCCACGCACCGCGTGAGACACATGTTGTCAAGGGTGTAATCTGGAGAGAAAAGGTGCTTTTGTTGCACCTTCCTCTCCACCCAGTCGTCCAACGATTCGTTGGCGACACGGTTGGTCCGACGTCCGCCAGGTTCAGGGGTTGGCACATGAATGAAACTCACTTTCATTTTTCCTTCTACCAAAAAACTTTGGTTAGAGTTGAGAACCCGTGTCAATTTATCAAGAATGAGTTGACCATTCAGCTGGTCCACTCTTCTCATAGAAAACCAAAGGGGATTCTCGTTGTCAGTGTTCTGTATCTCTAACACAACGCGATCGTGAGGCTGAGCCTGGAGAGCCTCCACCTGTCTGGCCAGCATGGTCTCAAACAGATCTACCATGAGCTGTTCATCGGGCAGAGTGTTGCCCAGCCCCGAGACCTGCATCACCTCCTCCCTGAAAGTGGTGCGGAAACGCTCCAACCGGCGCTCCCTGGATTGCAGCACCTCTAGCGTGGGCTGCTGGGGCTGCTCCGGCGCGGGTTCAGGCGAGGGCGTGCGTGCGCGTTTGCCTCGGCGCGACGTGAGCGCCGCCGGGGTAGGCAACCCCTCGTGCGCGGGCGTCGTGCGGGCTGGCGGCGTGGTGGCGCGGCGCGGCGGAGTGGCGGAGCGCGGCGGGGTGGCCTGGCGCGAAGGGTGGGACGGCCCGGGGCGCGCGGGGGTGGCGGGGCGCGTGGCCGCGGCGTCGACGCCGTGCTTGCCGCCGCCGACCATGGCCAGGGCCAGGTCGCGAGTCAGCTCCGCTTGGCTGTCGAAGCCGTCCTGCTCACTGCAGTAGGCCTGGTAGCCAGCCTGCAGGAAGGGAACGACCCGAGGGTCGGCCCTGTCCTCAGCGCTGGCCTCCAACATGGCAAGGAGGGCCGTGGTGTAGGCCTCGGCGAGCAGCTCGGGGGTGTAAAAACACCCGCCCTCCCACTCCTCCAGGATGTCCAGTAGGACTGAGGCCATGGCGCTGGCCTTGTCTTGAAAAAGACAATTTCTTCTTAGCTGCGACTCGGACTGCTTCTGCTGCGACTTCTTGACACTGGAACGCTTGACGTAAGACTGTGGGGACTCGGGGGCCGGGCGGCCCTTTTTATTCGAGCGCTGTAGTACCGAAATTGACCACGAGGCGGCGCGCGCGGCGCTCCAGCGCTCCAGTCGGCGCTACTGCGCATGCGCGAGCTGAGTTCAATAGTTCCAGATTTGGCCGTGAGGGCGCGCCACTGTCGCCCCGCGGCAGCATAAAACGGGGTCCCCGATCCCGGACCGGCACAGTCTTACGTCGAGCGTCGTGCAGTCTTGTCGTCGCAGCAGCAGAAGCAGTCCGAGTTCCAGCTCAGAAGAAATAAAATTGTCTTTTTCAAGACTCAAAATGATGCCTGCAAAGCAAGCAACCAAGCGGGTGGCCAAGAAGTCTCTCAGCCTGAAGGCCCCGCGCGCCAAGCGCCAAATCCTCGGCGACCTGGTGGCCGAGCTTGGCCTTGATGACGAGGGCGCGGCGGCGAGTCCTGGTGACGCCGGCAGTGTTGCGATAACGCAGGCTGTCGGACAAACCAGCGAACTCGCCACCCCCATCGAGAGCCCCATGGCCATGGAGGACGGTACACTGGCTGCCCCTGGTGGCGGCGCCCCTACCGGCGTCAAGCCCGGCGTAGTTGGTGTGCTGCTCCCGGCCTCAGAGGAAAATGCGCGCCATGCGCCTAGCATGCCGCTGCTCCTCACCCCTTCCCCGCCGGCCCCAGAGGTCGCCGTCGACGCGGCCGCCACAGCGCCCGTCGACCTCATCGAGTTCCCTCTGGTGCGCGGCAAGCAGCCCACCACCGAGGTGTACGACGAGCAGGCCCCCGAGGCCGCCGTCATGGAGGTACCCGTCGCGGAGGAGGCCAACAAGGCCTTCATCCCTGACGACCTGCTCATGGACTTTGATTTGACCCTCCCCCCTGCCCCCGCCCCTTCCAGGGAGTCCTCCAGTGACTCCTCATCAAGTTCAAGTTCGGGGTACGTTTTCCTATCGTCCTCGTCAAGTGAGTCCTCCGCTGCAGGATCTGACTTGCTTGACCAGATGTGTAATGAGGCCTATGATCAAATGATGGCCAAGGAGACCATTGAGGAGTTGGGACTAAACAGTACTCCCACTGTCCTGTCGATACGAGTTGACCTAAAAGAAAAGTCTTGCCCAAGTGAATTTCCCCTGCAGTGCATTCCCAGAGACTTTGCACTCACTAAAAATGGTTCAAAAACCATTCGAGTTGGCCTGGACGCAGCCCATGATTTTGCCCCCTTCGTCTTGATTTTGAGTGAAACCAATAAAAATGGTAATCGACTCTATCACAGACTGTCTCCTGCAGAGCTCAATATTATGATGTCTCGAGAAGTGCAAATGCATGTTTTGAATGCTCTGGAAAACAGATCCCAGCTGGAGCCCCTCTCTTTTGGTGAAATCACCTTATCCATAAATAAAGAGAATGCTAAGTTTACCACAGTGTGTGTGGAGAAAAAGGATTCCCCTATCAAAATATACCTGGCATTGAGTAGTTGGAAAATGATTTTCTCTATCAAAGAAAATATAGAATATCATCTCATGAATTTGACTGAGATGTCTATTCTTGCCAAGTCTGATTTTAAGCATTTAATTTCACACTGCAAAGATTATTGTGTGAAAAGTGGATACAAAAATCCACAGTCAATTGTTCAGTTGTCTAGAGATCATGCAGACAATCTGATTTCAAGTGCTTTGAGATGTTATCTTGCATCTTTCCCTGTCTCAGTAAGACTTGATTTGCACTCTTTCCATAAAGATTTTATCAAAGAAACCATCTATGAATCTATGAGACAGGTGGATTGAGTTCTCAATACTCAATGACATATAAAAAATAAAAAACAAAAAAAATTTAAAAGTAAGTTGAAAACCCATAAAAAGAATAAAAAGAAAAGCCAAAAAAATAAACATGAAATGAGTCTGATTTAATGCGCAGGGAGAAGCATGCAGGCCCGTTCAAATAAAATATATAATTAGAGAGCTATGATGATTTCTGGAAAACCAAGTTTTTCACTGAGCTCTATATCAAAAGAATAAGATTATGACAGTGATAAGAGAAGCATAGGCATGCTCAGATTAACATAAAAATGATAAGATAAAAAAATATCCTGAGAAAAAATGTTGACAACATTTAGACTGCTCTATGAACCAAAATCTCAACTTTTTCTCATTAATTCCCCATTCCATTTATCAAAAAGATACTCTGGCCTCCAAATACTAAATGGGCTTGAGCTCCAGCACACAAAAAAGAAGGAGGCAATACTAAAACAAAGAGTGGAAACAATGCTGTCACATTCCCCGTTGGATTTTGAGCCGAGAAAGTTGATATCTCTATCACTCATAATTGAAACAAAATTTCTTAAAAATCCATCAGAATGAGGGTCAGGCAAGCTTCACTAATACCTTAACTCTATTGAAAATCAATGCCAGCTTCAACAAACCCATATTCGACCGCGGCGCCCAGTGTGTAACTCATACAACACACTTCGTTGATCTGACTGAGGAAGCATTTTGAAGGTTAAACTGCCCTTATACACTTTGGGTCAAAAATAAATATTTTGAGATTGTCACTCCACTGAAACATAATGAGAGGCACCCCCTCTTCATAGTCTTGCTATGAGACTAACACTCTCACCCAAAAGAAGTTTCAAAAACATAAAAAAGTGAACTGTGTTGGTTAGACCGATGATGCTTTCAGTCTCCATCACCCAGATTAAAATTCACGACAATCATTCAGAATATGATCAGACAAGCTTCACTAGAGCAAAAAACTCTATTTGAATTTACAGGCAAACCCTTTTAGTTAGTCAGACATACCAGAAATAAAATCGTAACACCAACTTCGTGAAAAGACCATCATGACAAACGGAATAGAGGACAGCAAATCAAAAGATTATCCACACAAATTCACTGATCAATGAAGTTTAATACATCAAACTTAGGACAAAAAAATGTTTCATCTTAAACAAATGATTCATGTTAAACAAATAAATCAACTTCCCAAGAAAAATATTTACTTTTCATTTATTTTTCTTTGTCCTCATCCTCTTCTTTCTTCTTCTCTATCTTCTTCTTCAACTCTTCTTTTGCCTTTCTAATTGATTTCATAACAGCCTTCTCATCTTCATTCTTTCTCTTTTTTCCCGCCTCCCTCCGCTTCTTAGCTTCTTCTTTTTTCTTCGTCTCATTATTGTTTTTCAGTGCATCAGATAATTCCTTCTGAGTCTGAAAATTATAGAGAAGTGGTACTTATTTATCTGCATATAGAAAACAAAATACATTTTTTAAGATTGAGATTTTTATGTACTTACAACATAGGTGCCTCTAAACGGCACACTAGGCCCTTTCCTCTTTTTTTGTTTAACTTCAGGATTCCCTTGTGGCGGTGCTACAACTTCAACATGTTTTCCACCTAAGCGTTGCCATATAGTCTGAAAAGAAAAAAGGAAATTAGTTTTTCAAACGTTACTCGCATCTAACAAAACAAAATCAATATTTAAAAAACTTACTTTCTTGGGAGTGGCCCCTTTACTTTGTGCTCCTGCTACAACGACTGCTTGACCAATGGGTGGCTCATTGACAGCTTGAACTCGGGGTGCCTCAACGACAGCTTGAACTTGAGGTGGCTCAACGACAGCTTGAACTTGAGGTGGCTCAACGACAGCTTGAACTTGAAGTGGCTCAACGACAGCTTGAACTCGGGGTGCCACAACGACAGCTTGAACTTGAGGCGGCTCAACCCTCACTGAAGGTGGCGTGGGCACTCTTGGGTTTAATTGGATCTCTTTCAACACCTCTCTCTGACCCTTTAAAACAAAAGTTAACAAAATTTTTTCACACTTCAATGGTTTTGAATTCATAAAAGGACAGTAGTAAAGGCCTTTACTACTAAGGACCTACAGCGAAGGCAAGGCGAACTGGTGCTGGCAGAGTCCGCCGACGCACAGTCGGGTCAACTACTACAACTTGGCGTCCAGTGGCTGATGGGTTTCCTTCGTGATCAGCGATGAATTGCACAGTTATGTTGAGGTTACTAGTGCGTTCAGCCCTGAATCTGTTAAATCTTTCATTCACTTCATCTTCATCACTCACAACTTCTTCCAAAGCAACTGGACCTCTGCTTGCAACAGCCCTGACGGACTGCAACAGAAAGGCAGAACAACACTTGAGATGATACACAGCATTTTTCTAAAAAAGATTCTCCACATCTTAGAGAAAATAAACTTACTACTTCAGGATGCTGGGCTTGAGGATGCTGGGCTTGAGGATGCTGGGAGGTGAAGGAGCGCCTCTCATCATTGGCCTGAAACAATAAGATACAATGAACAAATCAGCTAGAAAACCTAACCTCACACAGACAACACCAAACACGCGAATCAAAGCATTTTCTCGCAGTGACACAGTTCCCTTTTCGTTTCCAACGACAGACGGATGCTTTTCCCACGACACTTGTTCATCACACTCAAAAAGATTCATCCTCCCAAGAAAAATAACAGAAACTGCAACGGCATGTAAACATTGTCCGCGAGGCGGCCATCACTCGGCAGACTTCCGCAACACGGGCTGACGTCACCACACACACACAGACACCCGTCCCACTGTGCGCCACGATTCGAAGTTGCTCGCCCCGCGAACCATGAGCGAAATCGAACAGAAATCAAAATGCGGCCTACCCAAACAGCGGCGAGCCGCCACACGTACACAGAACGAGTGAAAAACATGGACAAGACATGCAAATGACTGATATTGCACGACCAACGCCACCAGAGGGAATGCCCACTTCCTTCAGTTTTGGGTATTTCTAACTCTGAATTTTTGGAATTTCACACACGAGCAAACGCGCGAAGCGTCCCAAACAGGATACGAACCGAGAAAACACTGTATTTACCCACAGAAAGCGGTACAAACATAGAGACACGGCGGTTCCCACGCTCCACCTGGAGCGCTACACGGCACAAGTTCGACGCTTTTTGACCCAATTTTTCACGATTTTCACACAGAGGCACACACGCGAAACGTCCCGCACAAAATTCGAAACGAGAGAACACTGATTTTACCCAAGGAAACAAGCCGAACAGGCTGAGACTTGCCCGCGCGCCCGGCTGCATGGCACACGGGACGCCGACTCATAAACTCAAGATTTTGACACATCACACCCACAAAAATTACCTCCGCGAAAAGGATTTCCCGAGACGAGCTCAAGGAATGAGACTCAGATGCAAAAAACAGACAGACGGACCCAGGAAACGCCATGATGCTATCACGCCACGCGACGTCGACTCAGCGAAAACACACCTGCACGCACACACACACCCACACAACATTTTTTTCACTTACCTCGAACAGTTGGCCAGACACATTCATGATTATGCTAACATCGTCTTCTGAGGAAAGATAAAGATCATCATTAAGTTCCTCTGCCATTGTGAAACCGAGACACCGAACACACACATGCGTTCAATACGAGCAGGACACCGAATGACAAGATCTGACAGGGCAGGGCGGAAGCTGGCGGAGGCAGGGGTGCATGACTTCCTGTTTCGGCCGGCAGAGGGCGCAGCGGTCGTTCTAACGGCTGGCCAAAATTCAAATTGTTTTCGATTTCGCGAGGAATCAGAATGTAACTATGATGTGAAAATCTCTCAAATATTATTCCTTTTGACATGACATGGTCTTGATGTGATGACAACAGGTGTTTCTCACATTTTTGCATACGGCACGGAGAGGCGGGGTGGAGTGAGGTGCGGAAGGGTGGGGAAGGGGGCTCTGGACCAGAAGATTTTCGCTCTGACAGTTGAGTCAGCGAAAGGGTTGGCCGAGGGGAGTATTCTCAGAAATTCTAGAATAATATTTCAGCCGGAGAAATGATATCAGACTCTCGCCAGCATGTGGGAAATTTAACGGACAACGAGTGTTGAGCCAGGTCAGGGCGGCCGGCACACGGCGCGCGGGGGAGGGGGAGGAGAGGGGCGCAGCGCTCGGCTCGGCCCGGCTCGGCTCGGCCCGTCTCGGCTCGGTGCTCGGCTCCGCTCGGCACTGGCGGCGGCGGCGTGGCCTGGCGTTGCGGGGGAAGGGTTCCGGCCATGTCGGATCTCGCGCGGCGGCGGCAAAATTCAAATTGACCGTAAGGCGCGTGGCGCGCGGCGCGCTGCGGCGCTCAGCGCGGCGACACTCGGAGATGAAAAGGCGGACCGTACACTCGCTCCATAAGCATGGCTCAGTAGCTCAGTGGGTTAGAGTGTGTGTTCTGTTGCGCTTCTCAGCGCGGAGACACGGGTTCGAATCCCCACGGGGTGAAGCGGCCATTTTCACTGACAACTTCGGGTTTCGGCCGTCAGGGGGCGCCGGTGGCGCTGGCGGCAGGGTATAAATCCAGGCAGCGCGCCCTCCGAGACATCATTCTTCATTGAGACGCTGACCAGTCTACATCAGCTCGACACTATGCCTTACGCTGTCTGTGACATTCAGATGCTCAGGGGCAAGTACGGAGAGTATGTTCTGAAGGAAGTTTCCTTCTATGAACAGAATGAGTCGGCACAAGTCCACAAGTCGGCCACATTCCTCCCGCCTTACCCCGGAGATGGAATCCCGGAAAAGCAAAGGCGTCAGAACCGATACATTATGAACCGCCTCCATTCCTTGCCCTGGGAGACAGGCTTCTCGCCCTATGACAGACTTCCGCAAACACTCAGCGAGATGTCCGCAGAGTATGATTTCCTCTATGTCAAGGGTGATGAGAAAAAGAGAATACTAGAGTTCCTCTTACCCTCGAAACGTGTGTTTGACGTCGAAAAATTCGGATGCCCAAGTCTCCGAAAATTACCCAAGGTGTGGGCACCCTGTCAAAACGACACCATTGGCTCACACAGCTCAAAAAATTGCGCCGCGCGCAATGCAAAGCGTGTGGGTTTGTGGATGCACAGGTACCTCAACTCACCTAATTAAGGGTGCGCTGTGAGAAAAATACTGAAAAACACAAAAAAATTATAAAAATAACAAAACTCCCTAAAAAAATGCCAATGATTTCTGTCTGATTGAGCGCTCGGGAGATTGCATGCTGGCCCGTTGGGTTGCCTACCCGCCAGGCGCAGTGGTGACCTGGGGACAATGCGTGCCCCCCCATTCGCTCCACGCACACAGGTGACCTGGGGACGCAAAGGGTAGGTGAGGCCAGCCAGGCGCGCGGTGACAGAGCGCGGCGGGATGCGTACCTCACAGGCGCTCTCACACATTAAGTGCGCCACCCACTCCACGCGCCCGCGGGCAGTCCAGACACCCTTGACGGTTCAAAGGGTAGGTGAAACCCTCCCCTTAGGTTAGGTTAGGTTGGGTTACAGCCCGCTACGTAACCTCCCAACAAAAAATGACCAAAAAAATCTGATTTTTTTTCACTTCCACCCCCCTGCACGCCCACCCCCTCCCCATGGGACCTGGGGGCACGAAGGGTAGGTGAGGACCTCACCTTAGGTTCGGTTGGGTTAGAGCCCGCTACGTAACCTCCCAACAAAAAAATGACCAAAAAAATCTGAATTTTTTCACTTGCACCCCCTGCACGCCCACCCCCCTCCCCATGGGACCTGGGGGTGTACAATATGGCGGACCTGACCAGGGGGTGTACTCACTACTCTCATCGCCGAGTAGTAAGTTTTATTTCTCTTAGATGTGAAGAATCTTTTAAAATGATGTGCATCATTTTTAACTGCTGTTTTGGTTTTTTCTGTTTTCAGTCGGTCTGGGACAGGATCGAGCCTCTTCGTCGTTCTGTGCCTGTCCAAGCAGATAGGAATAATAATGCAGAGGAGGATGATGAAGATGAAGAAAATATACGCTACAGCCGCTTCAGGGCAGAGCGCCCTCCACCCCATGTGGAAGAAGAACTGAAAGAAGATGATAAAGATGATGATAAAGATGATGAAGATGATGTTCAAGTTCTACAAGACCCATGTGTGCGCAGTCACTCTAGGGGAAGAGTGTGCTCTGGTCCAGTGGTTCCTGGCCGTGGCTGTGCTCATGGTGTCCTTTCTAATGCTGCTCGAGGTGGCGCAGCAGTGGTTCCTGGCTGTGGCTGTGCTCATGGTGTCCCTTCTAATGCTGCTCGAGGTGGCGCAGCAGTGGTTCCTGGCCGTGGCAGTGCTCATGCTGGACCTCCTTATGCTGCTCAAGGAGCCCTTGGTCAGGGTGACAGGGTGTTGCCCAAGAGGAGGGTGCCTCGTGTAAGTGAAATCTTATTTTATACTATTTTTTGTTCTCCATGTCTGTCCTGACATGCATTTCGAATCTAATTTGTCCTGTTTTTTTCATTTTTCAGACACGAGAACAGAAACTAGAAGCATATCGAAAGAAAATGAAGCGATTATAGATTTGTTAACATTCAAATCTAATTTTACCTGTTTTATCAGAAGACTGGTATTGGTTTTATAGAAAACTTAATTTCCTCAAGACAAGGATATTTTTTTTATTATTTTCATACAAGTTTTATATGAAACTTTAAAGACATGGATCATTTTGTTATTTTCATACAAGTATTTTGTATAAAACCTTATTAGAATGTTATTTTCTACTCAAGTTTTTAAAAATTAAAACTTATTTATTGATTTTGATTCGCGTTTGCATTGTATTTAATCATTCCTATTTTCTCCTGAATCATCAGAACGTTATCTCAACTTCATCTCAAGACAATCATTTTTTGGAGAGTAGTCAGTTCTTGTTGGAGAACTAGATGGTCAATGCAGTGCCACTTGAAAGTGAGCATTCAATTTCATTAGAGTTTTTCTATTGTTATTACTATTATTACTATTATTAAAACTTGTCTGTGTCTCATTTTGAATGAAGTTTAAGAATTTTCCAATTTATTTGGGGGGTGATAGAAATTAAAAGCTTCCTCAGGTCAAATGTGCGCAATTCACTTTATTAATGTTTGGAACTTATTTTGGGTGAAAGTCATTGACTCTTTAGAAAAAATATGATGAGGATGTGCCTCTCGATATGATTTAGAGGTGTGACAATCTTGAATTAATTATTTCTGACAAAAGTTACATAAGGGCGGTTTAACCTCTAAATGGCTGTATAGGGTATGATACAATGACGTGTGTGTCTGAGGCCGGCACCTTGGGTTTTGTTTGTTGATGCTGGCATTGATTTTCAATAGAGTTTAGGTATTGGGCAAGCTTGCCTGATCGTCATTTTGTTGATTTTTTAAAAATATGGCGTTTTATTTTGGCTGATAGGGTCACACACTTTCTCGGCTCCAAAACCAACGGGGAAAGTCACAGAATTGTTTCCACTCATCGTTTTGACTATGTCTCCTTCATTTTTGGGCACTGGAGATGAAGTCCATTTAGTATTCAGAGGCCACACTATCTTTTGAAAAAATGGTGCGGAGAATTTAGGAAAAAAAGTTGAGTTTTTTGGGGCATGGAGTCTGAATGTTGTAAGATATTTTTCTCAAGGATATTTTTTATCTTATCATTTCTATTCTAATCTGAGCATCCCTATGATTCTCTTATCACTGTCACAATCTTATCTTTTTAAAATAGAGCTCAGTGAAAAACTTGGTTTTCCATAAATCATCATAGCTCTCTAACTATGTACACTTTTATTTGAATGGGCCTGCCTGCTTCTCCCTGCGCTTATAAATCAGACTCATTTCATGATTGTTTTTAGGGTTTTCTTTTTTGTACTTTTTTTGGGTTTTCAACTATTTTTTTAATTTTTTTAGCTTTTTTCTTTTTATGCATATCAGTATTGAGAACTCAAGCCTGTCTCATAGACTCATAGATAGCTTCTTTAATGAAATCTTTATGGTAACTGACCAGATCCAGTTTGATCGAGACAGGGAAAGAAGCTAAGTAGCACCTCACAGCACTTGAAATCAGATTGTCTGCATGATCACGAGACAACTGAACAATAGATTGTGGATTTTTGTATCCACTTTTCACACAATAATCTTTGCAGTGTGAAATTAATTGACTAAAATTAGACTTGGCAAGGATAGACATCCCAGTCAAATTCATAAGATGGTACTCCATATTTTCTTTTAAGTTGAAAATCATTTTCCAGCTTGAGAGGGCAAGGAAAATTTTAATGGGGGAATCCTTTTTCTCCAAGCACACTGTGGTAAACTTGGTATTCTCTTTATTTATGGATAAGGTGATTTCACCAAATGAGAGGGGCTCCAGCTCGGATCTGTTTTCCAGTGCATTCAATACGTGCATTTGCACTTCTCGAGACATCATCACATTGAGCTCAGCTGGGCTCATTCTGTGGTAAAGACGATTCCCATTTTTATTTGTTTCACTCAAAATCAGGACGAAGGGGGCAAAATCATTGGCTGCGTCCAAACCAAGGCGAATAGTTTTTGAACCGTTCTTAGTGAGTGCAAAGTCCCTGGGGATGCACTGTAAAGGGAATTCTAAAGGAACTGGAATTATTTTTTATTTGAACTTGAATGCTCATGACAGTGGGCGTGCTATTGAGACCCAACTCCTCAATGGTCTCTGTGGCCATCATCTGGTCATAAGCCTCATTGCACATCTGGTCCAGTAAATCTGATCCTGCACTAGTGATGGAGCTGGAACTGGTAGTGTCTGACATGTCAGAACTTGATGAGGAGCTTTTGGGGGAGGGGGCGGGGGCGGGCGGGATGATGGGGGACATGTCAAAGTCCATCATCAAGTCGTCGGGGATGACGGCCTTGGTGGCCTCCTCGACGGTGGCCTGCACCTCGCCACCGCGCACCAGTGGGAACTCGATGATGTCGACGGGCGCTTTGGCCGCCGCGTCGACGGGGACCTGTGGGGCCGGCGGGGTGGGGGTGAGGAGGGGCATGCTAGGTGCTTGGCATGCATTCTCCTCTGAGGCCGGGAGCACACTGACTACGCCGGGCTTGACGCCACTGAGGGCGCCGCCACCAGGGGCAGCCAGCGTGGGGAGTTACCTTTCAAATTTTTATCAGCTGTATGGAAATTTAATACCAAAGCAACACTATCTCTGTCATTATCCGACATTCCTCGCCTGGTTTGGAAGTTTATTGAATTATATGTGCATGAGATGTGAAGCTAAACACAAGTTCTTCAAAGATTTGGTACATGTGCTGGGAAACTACAAGAATCTACCTTTGTCACTGAGCTACAAGCATCAACTGGACATGGCTGCCAATTGGGCTAAATCTCTGAAGAAGGCGACATCTTGTGGACCTTGTCACTCAGTTAATCTAAATGATTGTTGTTATCTCAGACTATTTCCTGGATACGGTGGCCAAATTATTGAGACAAATTGGCTGAAGCATGGTGGTTACACATTTAAGCCAGACAACTGCTTCTTGTGCATTGGTTTTGAAGAAACACTACCTGTGTTTGTGAAACTTTTTAAAGTTTTAATTCATCCAATAGTGCAGCTTGTGTGTGAAAATGTTAAGACAGTAAGGCGAAGGATCTACTTGGCCGCTTATGAAATCCAAGTTGTGCAGAATGACATGCGCATTGTGAAAATTGAATCATTGGCTTTGCGTGGTATCCTGCATGCTCATAGGGTAGAAGATGCTTATTTTATCATGATGAGACATACTGGTGGAGGTTTAGTCCTGTAGCTGTGACCCGCCAAGTTTGTTAATTATTTTTTAGTGCATACCTTCACCAGTGGGCACCTTTCACAGAAAACATAATTTTGTAGCTTGGTATGATTTAGTTTGGGGCCTGCTTTCATCATATTTTATTGTTTTTTTTGGTAAGGATTTGCATTTTTACAGCTAATGCGGAAGTACATGTAAATAATATTATACCAACAAATCATATGTTTGTTTTTATTTTGCAGCCATGAACAACAAAGACCCAAGGGGTGTACAGAGGGGAAAGTGCACAAAGTGCCCTTGTGAAGCCTATCAGCTAGAGGCAGGGGCCTCAAGAGCGGCTTGCTCTTATTGCGAATGTCCTGCTCCTGCGCATGAGGCTGAACCTGGTAATATTTTGACTCTTTTACTCTCAAAATTTTGTATTTATGTTTAAGCTTCTCCTTCTGTACTGTCTAGTGGTTTTTGGCAGAACTTTGGCGTGAAATCTTTAAAACTTATTCTCTCCTTTTTTATTTCAAGAATAGAAAGAAACTCGTTCCTTTGGTAAAAAATATAGTGTGTTGTAGTACATTAAAGCTGTTTTATTGATTTCAGAAATTGCAGAAACACAGAACAGTTCTCTCACCCTTAATGCATCTTCATCTTCGGATATGGAAAATGTGAGTATGTGATTCACCTTATTGCAAAGTGTATATTTAATTTTTAAGCTTAATGTGCTATTGGTCGGTATAGGAGGCACCAAAGTCCCATCATTCACTTTATCTGTTTAAATTTCAATAATAAATTATAAAACCAGTTTAATGCATTTAGGTAAATTTCACTTCTAGATTGATCATGGTATAGAATGTCTCTTGGTCTCAAAGTAGGAGTATAACGCAGGTGAATCATTAAATCTTGCGCTTTAACTGTTTTTGCAATTGGAGGATAAAGTGTAATGTAGGACACATGATGCAACCTAGTTCTGTTGTCGCAGTTTCATAATTAGTTCATTTTTTTGGCAGCCCATCGTTATTAATGTTCCATCTGGCTCTGACTTTGTCAATCAGTTACTGGGCCAATCTGTATCTGCTTTAAGCCCTCCAGAGGTAAGTCCCTTTCTCAATTTTTTTTATTGTTAAATTCCACTTACTTCATGAAAGGAAACTATGTGCAGTACCTTCAATAACTTTTTACTTTTTGGTGATACTTTTGTTTTTCTCTAATTTAAGCCAACAACTGATGAGATAGAGAATTTATTTCCAAAGAAGTTTCCTGTGAAAGTAACCAAAGCACTTGAAACTAAGTCCGTCAATTCAAATCACAAGACAGTTATGGTTCAGAAAGTAGTTGACAATTTATTTGGAAATGAAGCAGCTTCCAACAAATGCCTTAAGAAAGCGGCTAAAAGAATGGCGCAAAAGTGGTCTCCATTGAAAGTTCCTGGCGATCCGGAAAGTGTGAGTAAATATTTCAGTTACTCTCTTTGTTCTTCCAAGAAAATGTAAAGCTTTGCCCTGTTTACTTCCCTCCCATCAAATGTGATAATATTCCTGGTTACAGCATCAACATTATCTAT
This sequence comes from Stenchaetothrips biformis, assembly GCA_030522485.1. NCBI lineage: Eukaryota > Metazoa > Arthropoda > Insecta > Thysanoptera > Thripidae > Stenchaetothrips > Stenchaetothrips biformis. The sequence goes on along the minus strand of CM060094.1, from coordinate 17,429,695 downwards.
TTACCTTTTTGCTTTTACCTTTTCCAGAAGGGCCTTTTTGACAAAATGAGGCGACGCAGGGATAGATTAAATGAAACAGGAAAAAGAAGGTCAACTGAATCCTCAACTACAGAAGGTGGACAGCTTACTCCACAGGAAGCAAAGGCAAAATTGAAAGATCTGTGGGTAGCTGGGGAACGCCAAGTTTCTGCCTTTAGAGCCCATATGGCCATTTGTCGAGATCTGAGAAAGGATGAAAGCAAGCGACTCCCTGGTCTTCAGCTGTTGCGAGCATATCCTTGTTTAGCAGTTACTGATTTGGTAAGATTTTGAAAGTTGTGTCGTGTGTTCTTGTAAAGGTGCTCCTACAATGACCTCATCAAACTCATAACTTACGTGTTCAGTGTTTCATTGGACGGGGTTGTAAGCCATATGGTTAATCTCTGTAATCAGAGTGTGATATTGTCCTGTAGAGAACAGTACATCTTATGGTTTGAGACCAATTTTAGTCTGTTCATCACCACATAATATATATTACAACCAAAATAAAATTGATAGTTTGAATAAGTTTCATCAGACTATTGTAATTTTGTTGTAATATATATATTATGTGGTGATATACAGACTAAAATTAGTCTCAAACCACAAGAAATGCTGTTCTCTACAAGACAATATCACACTTTGATTACAGAGATTAACCATATGGCTTACAACCCCGTCCAATGAAACACTGAACACATAAGTGATGAGTTTGATGAGGTCATTGTAGGAGCACCTTAATAGAAGTTCTGAGAGTCCATGATATGAATGTTTGCTGCTGAATTCTGACATATCATTCAGTTGTTTTTCTAGCTCAACATCTCTCGGTAGATTTGACCAATCCTTTCTTTTTCGAGTTGATTGTTGTAATTTGCTATCATTTTAGTCAAAGTAAGCAATCCAAGATCCTTGTTTTGTCATCTTTTGAGTGCATGTCTACTGTATATACTAATAAATACAAAATTAGTTACCAGCATTACAGAGGGTTTAGTTTTTTACTGGCATGTAACTGAAGGTGTCTTGAAATAATGTATCATTTCATTAAATGCATTATCACTCCACGAACTGATCTTAAATTGAAGACGATTGGCCTAACTCTGTCAGATATTTTGAGCTAGGAACTATATTTTAACAGCGGGGCAATATCCTCCATATATCATTATTATTTTTTGCATGCCTTTCGGTTAGGTTCTTGAAGAGTTCGAATTTGAGATGGGTTTAAAATTGGATACCATGGAGAGAAATTGGACTAAATCAGTTACTTCACTAATGACTTACATGGCAGCCAAACGTATTTGTGTAGAGTCTGGGTCTCTTGGTAAGCCCTCAGTACATTTTATGCACATTTTCTCCCCTGCAACTACAATGAACTTACTTTTTAAGATGGTGCTTTGTTTGCAGATGAGAAAACCTTATGTATTCTGGAACATTTCCACCGCATTCCATTATGGTACAAGAAAACTTTTGATGACAATAGAGCTGCTCGAGTAATGGAAGTGTTTGAGGTAAGACAACCCTTCATCGAGCATATTATCACTGGTACTTTGACAGAGTGGCGTAGGTCCTCTTCATCGCCGAGACTACTATTATTTTGGATGACTTTTGGGTGCGCCCTGCCAAGCAAATAAACTACCTGTGTGAACGATTTTGAGTTTAAGGAGCAGATCAGGACCTACAGAAGAAAATAAATAAATGGTTAGGCCTTTTGGTTTAACAGAATAGAGTGAAGCTGCAACGGCAATGACTGCTAAGTAGGCTTATTTTAAGGATCATTGCCGTTGCAGCTTTGCTCTATTCTGTTGAACCAAAAGGCCTAACCATTTATTTACTTTCTTCTGTAAGTCCTGATCTGCTCCCTAAACTCAAAATCGTTCACACAGGTAGTTTTATTCCTTGGCAGGGCGGACCCAAAAGTCTTCAAAAATAATAGCAGTTTCGGTGATGAAGTGGACTTGCGCCGCTCTGTCAAAGTACCAGGAAACGCAACCAGTAACATAATTGAATTAAAACATTATTTTTTTTTTCAGTCGAACACCCCAATTGCTGAGATGATGCCGAAAGCAAAGGATCCCCCAAGACTTCTTGTTCATGGTCGAGACCCTGATTCGTCTATCAGCTGCTACTTGGACACGGAACCCTTGTTTTGCATTGAAGGTCCTGTCAAAGGCCTTTTCCTTCTGTTGGCAGCTTACTATGTTTTGAATATTAAATTCCCCCCTCATACTAGGCTGCAACTCATTGTTCTATGTTGCTGCACTGTTGGGGCCACTGCTGCTAAGCTCACTGTTGATATAGCGCGCAACAACAAACTTATTGATTTACTGAAAGAACTGTCACTCATGTAGGTCTGTTCATGCTCATGAATATGTTCAATTTATGCTGCATTGTTTTTCTGTGGCCACTTCATTTTTTCCTATTTTGGTGATTCTATTTTTAATAATGTACATTCCCAAGGGGAAAACTTTGTGGAGTAACATGATATAAGGTGGTGCCTTTAGCTAGGCAGCTTTTATTTTCTTTTATTTGTGACTTTAATGTGAAGTTTTATCATCCTTTACTCCAGTGTCTTTACTTGTGTTCTCCCTGTAAGGTGCTCCTACTAGTTGTTTAATTTTGCAGTTTGCTGTTCACATTAGCCAGGCAGATTTTATTTTACTTATTGACATAAATGTGAAATTTATCTGTTGATCCTGTACTTTGGACATTTCTCAATTTCATCTATGTGTGTCTTTGAATTTGTTACTTTATTTTTTTAAAACACTTTCCTGAGTTGAATGAACTGAGAAGTTTTTTACCCCTTCGAATCCTAACACAGACCACAGCTCTTCAGCTCAGCCTAAAAAAGTTATGGGATGACTTAATATTACTTGGTACACCCTGAGGAAATAACTCAATCAAACACTAAGAGAGGAGCTTCGGAGTGTACTCTGGAACTCTGGATCATATCACTCTTGGGCTGGGAGAGCGAAAAGAAGTAGTACTGACTGTCTTAATATTTTCTTTACCTATTTAGCAACATCTTATTTTTTTGGGAATGTCTAAATGGGAATAGAAATCAAACACCTTTAAATCACTTCTCTAAAATGTAATTTTAGAGAAAAGATTCCCTTTAGAAAACATGAGAGAGCAAGAGCATGGTAATATTAAACATTCTTCTTCTGATTCTAAATGGTTTATTTTAATTTTATCAACTTTAGACACTATTTTTAATTTTGTGATGCCACAAGTTTGCTCACCTGCTGATACCTCCCCTCCCAGCGACCATTCTGGATCTCCCCTTCCCCCTCCACCTTCTCTTCCCTCCCCTCCATTATTGACAGTGAGCAAAGATTGTTTTGTCTTAGGGTTATTATCCTATCAGAAATTTTGAGAATTGTCGGTGGATCACCCGTAACATTTTCTTTCTGAATGTGCTTTGAAAAATCACCATGGAACACAGGAGTGAACCAGATTTGATGTCAGATTCCCCTGGCTCATGTGATAGTGAGCAGGTAAACAAAACTCTGATCGGTAATAAACTGAAAGAAAAACTACAGCTTCTAATGCACAGTTTTATTTACAATTCAGGATAATAGTCAACCAGGCTTGGACTTGTTTGCAGTCAGTGAGAACTTCAGTGGTCAGGGCTGTCATGAAGACTGGGATGTAACATACCCAGGAGAAGATAATGCACAAGAAACGACTAACCAAGAGGTACTAGTTCAGGGCTGTCATGAAGACTGGGATGTAACATACCCAGGAGAAGATAATGCACAAGAAACGACTAACAAAGAGGTACTAGTTCTGGACTTAATTTGCCTTAAGTTTTTGTGTAACAGATGGAACGCAATAGAAATTTTGAGTATTTATTGCTTTGTTTCAGGCTGAAGAAGACCTTCGCCAGCAGATAGTGTCACTGCAGAATCAAATCAAACACCTCCAAGTTCACAATTACATTTATCAGCAAGCATTACTGAAAGTGGAAAATGGAGTGCATGTGTGGCACCAAACTGCAGAAGAAGAGTATGGCTCTACGGATCCAATTTGTCATGATTGCCAGGTAGACAAACTCATGGCCACAATTGCTGAACAGCAACAGCAGGTGAACTGTCTCAAGGCTACAAAGTAATCGAATTGATTGTGCTCCTTGTTGACAACACTGCATGAATAACGTGCAAGTTTCTTTTTATTTGCAATTCTTAAATGAGAAAAATGTCTAACAGTAGTACCTTTCCTACTCTTAATCTTCAGTAATTTTGTTTTATCGTTGATGTCGACAGTACTTTTTTATGAACGTGATTAGAAATTTATTACTCTCGACTGAATGGACAATTGATTCATTGTTTGCTTGTGAATATGTAATTGCTTCCAGTAAAAAAAAGTTGGTAAAGTGAAATTATTGGAATTTTTTATTCGGCATTGGGTTTGTTCCACCTTGTCACTTTTGAGAAGAAAAGCAACAAAAATGGCCAGACACTTTGCTTGTGTCTCTGCAGACAGACGATACAAAAACTGAAGCACGAAGTGAAATGTGAGGCAAGAGTTTAGGAGAGTGAGGTAGCACAACATGTAACTTTATTGAATTTGATAGAAAATAGCAACATATTAAGTCAACGGCATAATTCTGTAACTTCTTGGGGAACACATGCCGCAAGTACTAGAAGCAGCAGCAGAAACATGGAACCGCATGGAACCTGAAACAAAACATACGGAGGCATTGACTTATCACATTGGGATCACAAAAAGCAGCACTTTTGCTTGTGTTAAAGCTAACAGACAGGCGATAGAAAAACTAAAGCATGAAGTGAAATGTGATGAGCAATGAGTTTATTCTAGGAGTACTTTCAAAATCTAAGTTGTATAAGGGTGCAAATCATTGAACAAGCAAGCCATTATAAAAACTTGTAACCCTAACAACTTCAATGCATGACCGACAAATCAAAAGAAAACGAGCAGTAAACCTTGACATTGTGCGTACAAAATATGTCAAACGCAGTCGCACGCAATGAAAATAAGCATGTAATCGAGGCGCAAGCAGACGGGTAAAAGTGAGGTTATATAGTTAGGAAAAAACGCAACAACAGTGCATAGTTTCTTAACATAAAAGAACTCACCGCGTAAAATCGCCAACTAATAAAACGTGATAGAGAACGCACATCTCTCGACTTTGACACATCACTGCGGGATGCACAGGAAACTGTGGTTGGGTACACACATCTGCAGCTCCTACCTAGAATGTGGGACAACACTCCCAGAAACCGGGGCGCCAGTTCGCCATCCGTCACGTTACCACTAGAAACAGATCCACGCGCACCTAGGTCTGTGGTGCTTTAAAACAGAATCGTTACTTCTCAGTTTCTGGTGTGAACCATACACAGAAACTGAGTTTTGGATTTACTGAGCGCCCCGCCACCGCGCCGCGCCCGGCCACCCCGCCGCCGCGCTCCGCCCCGGCCCGCCCCTGGAGGCCCTGGGCGCCCTCTCCGCCGCGCCCCGCCACTCCCCCGCGCCGCGCCACCACACCGCCGGCCCGCACGACGCCCGCGCACGACGGGGTGCCTACCCCGCCGGCGCCCCGCCGAGACGGAAAACGCGGCCGTTCCCGCACGCTCTCGCCAGAACGCGCCGTGCCGGAGCAGCCCCAGCAGCCCACTCTGGAGGTGCTGCAGTCCAGGGAGCGCCACTTACGGAGGTTCAATACGAGCTTCCGTGAGGAGGTGATGCAAGTATCGGGTCTCGGCGACACATTGCCTTCCGAGGAGTTGATGGTGGGCCTCTTTGACTCTGTTCTGGCCAGACAGAGGGATGCTTTGCAAGCCAAAAATGATGATAGAGTCATTCTAGAAATTGCTCAGGCTGAAGGCGAAGGAAATCCTATTTGGTATAGCATGAGAAGGGTCGATCAGCTGAATGGTCAAGTTATTCTGGATAAGCTGACGCGCGTCCTCAATTCGAATCAAGCTTTCTTGCTTGATGGTCGAATGCGCGTATCTTACATTCACGTCCCCACTCCTGCTCCCTCAGGCCGACGTCCGGGCCGCCTTGCCAATGAGACAGTAGACCAATGGATTGAGAGAAAAACGGCCTCTGCCTCGTTGTTCTCACCCAGCAGTGAAGACAATTTATGTCTTACGCGGAGTGTTGCGGTGGCCATTGCACACAGAAGCATGCATCGTCAGGCGTTTTACAGGATGAAAAAGCCTCACTCTGTCATTCAGCGAAAGGAAGCTCTCGCCTTATGTGACATGGCTCACATCGATCCTGCGCATCCCTGTACACTGGATGACGTACGGCGATTACAAGATGCACTCCCTGCTTACAGATTATGCGTGTTTGCGGATAAGGACGGAAAAGAATGCGTTTTCGAAGGGCCTTGGACCTTGGAACGCAAGAATATTTATCTCCTGATGATTGAGAATCACTTTTTTGCCATATTATTTCCCCGGCAAGTCTTTGATAAAAAATTTATCTGTGAAAAGTGTGTCCTATTTTTTTCTCATCAGGGGGAGCATCGGTGTGAAAACGCCTGCTGGAGGTGCTTTGGCTCCGTGACTCACATGGATGAGCAAGTACCCTTGGTTAGGTGTGGCCAATGTCAACATCAATTTGTGAGGGGAGAGTGTTTTGATAACCATAAAACCCTCAAATTACCTAACAGTGTCCTCACAAAGTGTGATGCATTTAGGTTTTGCATTCAGTGTGAAACCAGCTATTGCTCAGTGAGAAAAAGTGGACACGTTTGTGGATTCATCTATTGCAAGAACTGTAAAAATAATGTCAAGGAAAATCATTTTTGCTACATGCAAAAATGGTCTGAAAAACAGAAGAAAGATAAAGTCCCTTATATTTCTATTTACTGGGATTCAGAGACAACGCAATGTGACCCTGTGGAGGGAAAAGAGGCCACATTTGAGCATAAAGTGAACCTCATTGTCTCACAAGCCGTGTGTGATGCCTGTGTGAATGTGATACAAAATGAATATTTTTGTCAAGTGTGTGGAAGTCGGCAATACATTTTTCATAATCTTGATAATCAAGGGATCAATGTCACGGGACAGTTCCTAAATTACCTGGGTTCCTTTCCGGCTAAAGCTGAATTACTGATCGTGGCCCACAATGCCAAGAGCTTCGACAGTATTTTTGTTTTACAAGAGATGATTTCTCGCAAACTCAAACCTGATCTCATTTTAAATGGAGCAAAAATAATATGTCTCCAAGTTGGAAAATGGAAGTTTATTGACTCACTCAGTTTTCTGGCCATGCCCCTCAGTGCTGCCCCTCGATCCTTCGGTATCAAGGAGGTCAAAGGTTACTGGCCATTTTTGGCCAATAAAAAGGATTTTTACAATTACGAGGGACCTTTATTGGATAAGTCGTATTATTGTGTGTCTTCCATGAAAGCCAAGGCAGCAGAACAGTTTAATTTATGGTATGACAAACAAGTATCAAAGAATGTGGTCTTTAATTTCAGAAAAGAGATCATACAGTACTGTGAATCCGACGTGAGCATCCTCAGGCAAGCGTGTGGAGCTTTCCGCAAGCCCTTTCAAGAAAGTGCGGGTTTTGATCCGTTTTTTAATTCAGTAACTCGGCCGTGATGTCGGCGTTCAGGAAAAACTTTCTGCCTGGGAATACCATTTCCATTCCCCCTCCAGGTGGCTACCATGGGCGCGGACGGCAAAGCGAAAAGGCTTTAATGTGGTTGGATTACGAATCACACAAATTAGGACAACAGATTCGTACGATCTGCACCGATCGAGAGGTCTCAGTCATGGGACGGAGAGTGGATGGTTACGCCGAAATTGCTCTACCTGATGGAGGGATTGAACGACGTGCCTGGCAGTTTCACGGTGATTACTTTCATCAATGCCCCATTCATTTCGGAGCAAATGAAAAATCGGGTGAAAATCGCTTTGTGAAAACACAACAAATTTCTGCCCTCATCAGGTGAGCCGGCGTCAAACTGACAGAAATGTGGGAGTGTCAGTTTGATGAGGCCATGAAAAATGACCCCGAAATGAAGGCCTATTTTCAAACCCACCCAACACAACGCGCGCCACCCCTTGTCCTCAGGGACGCCCTGGCTGGAGGGAGAACGAGCGCTTTGCGCTGCTTTTACAAAGAGCTGATCTTACCAAGGGAGAAAAGATGAAGATGTTTGACATCGTGAGCTCTTATCCAAATACTTATCTGAGAGGGACTTTTCCTGTGGGGACTCCTTCCATTTTTGTGGAAGGAGATCCGAATATGCCTCCCTTAGACAGCTGCAATGGCATTTTAAAATGTACTGTTCTGCCCCCCCGTGATTTGTTCGTCCCCGTCTTGCCTTTCAAGTGTGGAGGAAAGCTAATGTTCCCTCTGTGCCGCTCTTGTGTTGAGTCCGGGAACAAAGAGCTTTGTCTTCATCACGATCCACTTGAAAGACAAATATTGGGCACATGGTGTGCTCCTGAACTTCAACTGGCCGTAAATGAAAAAAATTACAAACTCATTAAGGTACATGAAGTTTACCAATACCCAGGAACAATGGCTTATAATCCAGAGACGGGAGCTGATGGGCTTCTCTCGGGGTATGTAAGGCGTTTCATGGCATTGAAAATGCAAGCCAGTGGGTGGCCTGCAGACTGCGACACGCAGGAGAAAAAAGATGCCTTTCTCGCTGATGTACTCAAACATGACGGTATAGCGCTGAATCCTGAAAAGATGGAGTCCAACCCTGCTCTGAGAACGCTTTCAAAGCTCATTCTGAACAGTTTCTGGGGCAAATTTGGAGAAAAAACAATCCGACCCAAAACTGAACTGATTTATAATTATGCTAATTTGATGCAAATCGTGACATACCCCACTAAAATAGTCCAGTCTCTCCTTCCGCATGGTGAGGAGTGTCTTCAGGTCACCTGGAAACCCATTGAAGACAAGGACGAGCCCCTCCCAACCTCCTCCCTCCTTCATGCGAGTTTCGTCACTTGTTTCGGCAGACTGCATTTGTATCGATACCTCGATTTACTCCAGGAACGATGCTTTTACCATGATACCGACTCCATTCTATTCCTCTCTCGAAATGGCGAGCCAGAGCCCCCCCTAGGCAGTCATCTTGGTGATCTAACTGACCAGATTGAGGAGGAATACGGGCCAGGCTCATTTATTTTTGAATTTTGTGCTGGTGGACCCAAAAACTATGGCTACAAGGTCGCCGTGGGCGGAGACCTCAATAATGTCAAACTCTGCATTAAAGTGCGTGGCATCAATATTAATAAGTCATGTGACGATTTAGTCACTTACGACCAGCTTAAGGCCATGGTGTTGGGAGAGAAAGAGAAGGTTGTTGTTCCCATCTCCCATCAGATTGCCCGCCTTCCCTCTTGGAAAGTCGTGACGCGACCTGCAGTCAAGACATGGCAGGCGAAAAACACAAAGCGGCGCCGAGTCGATCAGGAACGCACCGTCCCGCACGGCTTCAATGCACACGGTGACGAGGACGAGGAGGACCAGGAAATGCTGGAGGCCCTGGACCTCTTGATGGAGTAGACGAGAGCAAGTTCTTGCGCACGGGAGAAGCAGGCAGGCCCGTTCAACACCGCTGAGCAGAGGGTTGCCTACCCACTAGGCGTGCCGCCCCGGCACAGTAAGAGAGTGTGTGTGTGTGCCCCTGGTGGCGACGGCAGTCCTGGACTGTTGTTAAGCCCGGCGCGCTCCGCGCACTCTCGCCCCGCCGGGGAGAGAGATTAGCGCAGGGGAGAAGCAGGCAGGCCCAGGAGAAGCAGGGGGGAGAAGCAGGGGAGCTGGTCAGGCCCCAGTGCATTACCATTCAGTACTTTTTGTGACGTAGCCGCCGGCGGCGCTCTCGTCGCGCCGTGACGAAACGCGCCCACCCGCGCGGCGCTCTCGTCGCGCCGAGATGGAAAACGCGCCCGGCCCGGCCCGCGCTGCCCCGCGCCGCCGCCCCGCGCCGCAGCCCCGCGCCGCCGCCCCGCGCCGCAGCCCCGCGCCGCCCCGCGCCCAGTCGGTATAAATGCACGCAATCAAAGTTCGAGAGCTCAGTTTTCGTTCAGCTCTCAGCCATGAAGTACGCGACGTGTGACCTGCAGCTCATGCACGGGAAGGGGAAAAAAGAAACTTACGTGGTGAACGAGTTCTCCATTTTCAAAGCTCACCAGACGGGAGAGTTCATTGCCACAACCACGTTTGGCCCACCCTACAGTGCAAAAAGACTGAAAAAATGGGCCAGACATGCCAATGAGTGGACCACGGTCAGTGATCACGGCTTGGATTGGGTAGAGGGAGAGCGGCCTTACTCCACTTTAGCGAGCACTTTAGAGTGCATGACCGCCCGGTTCAAAGTGCTCTATGTCAAAGGGGATGAGAAAACCAAACTCCTGCAGTCCCTCCTCCCTGAGAAAACGGTCATAAATTTGTGCGTGTTAGATGTGCCTCCCCTGGACAAGCTGCCCGTCCTCTCGGCGCGCTGCCCCAATGTGATTCACTCCACTACGCCGTACTACGCGTGCTCGACGCGTGCGCTGCCAAAAACGCACGCCGGCTCGGCCTATGGCTCGAGTTTCACCTTGCATCAGCGCAGCCAGACACGCCCCCGCTAGAAAATGATATAAAAGGCGATGCGTAGTGCCTTCTCGCTCATTGATAGCAACAATGGACTTGTCCTTTCAGCACCCCAGCACGGCGCTCGTCGTGGGAGGGACAGGAGCAGGAAAAACCTTTTTCATGAAACGAATGATTGAACATAGAGAGGTTATGTTTAGCACCGCTTTCGACCAAATCATTTTTTATTACTCTGAATGGCAACCTCTGTACGAGGGTCTCAAAACGGTCGTTGATTTTCGGCAGGAACTGCCCCAGTTAGACGACCACCCTCCCGGCCAAGGGCCTAAGTTATTGATTATCGATGATTTTATGGACGAAATTAAAAATCACAACAAAGAACTCCTTAAATTTTACATCAAGGGCTCAAGCCATCGAAATTTGTCCATTTTCTTTCTGAGTCAATGCTTGTTTCCGGACGGCATGCGACAAATCAGTCTGAACGCCCACTACATTGTCTTGTTCAAGACATCGCGAGATTTAGCCCAAATTCGGACATTTTGCCTACAAGTGGACCCGACCAACTGGCGCGCCTTGCTCGAGGCGTATGAGGACGCCACCAAGGTGGGACACACCTACATTCTGTTCGATTTCAAACCAAAACAAAGGGATCACCTCAGGATTCGAACCAAGATTTTCCCGGACGAGTCCTGTGTTATTTACATTCCAAAAAATAAGTATAAAAGAGACATGGAAGGCCCTTATTAAACCATTTTTCAATGATGGCTCCTCGTGCACACACGCATAAGGCCCTCCTTGAAGTGCTTAAGTCAGCGAAGCCCAAGTTAAGCAAGGCTATTCTGCAACACGCGGATAAAGCACTTATTTTTTCACTTTGTGAAATAGCTGATAATTTATTATCGGGGAACATCGCTCTCTCAGCAACCCAAAAATCTCAACTAAAAAAGTACAGAAACCATTTCAGGCGCCTAGCGCAACGCGGAGAAGGTTGGCACGCTAAGAGAAAGTACCTCACTCAAAAAGGGGGGTCATTTCTACCCCTTCTTTTGTCAGCCGTAGCCTCAGTCCTGCCAATGCTTTTTCGGTCATGAATCACGTTAAGAAAATGATTCTGGTCCCTCAGGAGACGGTGGCGCGACTCCACGACACGCCCACCATGACCCCACAGTCTCAGATGAGTAGTCTGGACACAGAAATGCACGGCATATTAAATAAAAAGTATGCTGATGATGCTGAAAAGTGGAAACATTACAGTGAGGCGCTCTCTCGATACTTGCATTTCGCAGGAGAGTCGCGTAAACCTCTCACCTTGGAAATACAAAACAAGCCAGGCGATGCGGACAACAAGCGCGCTGCGGCCGTACGCGACCAGCTCGCTGCTGCAGTGCCGAAAACGTATAAAGGCCAGGCATTGCGAATTTACGATTATTTGAGTCAAAGTCATTCACCCGTCACATGGGACGCGAATGGCACCCTCTGTATTGATGATACCGTCATACCCCATTCCAATTTAATTGATTCGATTTCCGATCTCACAAGGGCAAGAAAAAATTTTCACCCTACCGGAACAGAGGCCCTATGCGCTGTTTTGGCGCGCATGAACATTCCTCTCGAATTATTGGGGAATTCGACACGACGTGAACTGATTCAAAAACTAAAAGGTCAGAGTGGTGGGGGGATCATTTCTGTACCAAAAATACACCGCAAAATACAGAAAAAAGTTAAGGGACATGTCAAAAAGAAAAAAAGCGTGAAAAACACGGCCAAAAAATATGTCTGGAAAACTTGGTGAAATTTATCACGATCCTTCACATCCTGCCGGGTACACTGGTCCTTGGAAACTTTGGCAAGCGACCAAGAGACCCAAAAAAGACATTGAAAATTATTTGCAGGCTGAAGATGCCTATACCTTGCACAAAACGGCAAGAAGGAACTTTCCACGTAATGTGACCTATGCAGATAATATAGACGAGTCCTGGCAAACTGATTTGACGGACTTGACGTCACTGAAACACGATAATTCGGGACACACATTTGTTTTATGTGTTATTGATGTGTTTTCAAAATATGGATGGGCTATTTCTTTAAAAAATAAATCGGCCCCTTCCATTGTAAAAGGGCTTGAAACATTGTTCAAAATGACCCCAAGACGTCCTGTTCGTCTTTTTTCGGATAAAGGTTTAGAATTTAAATGCAAACTTGTTCAGGAGTTTCTAAAAAAACACAATATCAAATATATTTCTACAAATAACCCAGATATTAAATGCTCAGTCGTAAAGCGTTGGCAAAAAACAATAAAATCAAAACTTTTTAGGTACTTTACCGCAACTGGAGATTATTGTTATGTTGACGGGGTACTAGACAAGGTTGTCCATGCTTACAATCATACTTATCACAGATCTATTAAAATGAAACCTGTGGATGTGACAGCAGACAAGGTTCTAGAGGTATATAATACCCTGTACCATGGACTAAAACTCACAAATAAAAAAACCAAGTTTAAAATAGGAGACTATGTCCGCATCACTCGAGAGAAAAAAAGGTTTGAAAAGGGATATACCTGGAACTGGTCAGAAGAAATTTTTAAGGTCATTCAGGTCATTCCTCATGCACTGCCGGTGTACCGCTTGGAGGATCTCGATCAGGATCCAATTGAGGGGACGTTTTATGAAATGGAACTTCAGAAGGTCACGAAGCCCGAGGCCTTCAAAATCGCATATATAGTGCAGTCAAAGGGGAAAGGAAGCAAACGAAAACACCTCGTGCATTGGAGAGGTTACCCTGAGAAAAGTCGCTCTTGGATTCTTGATTCCGACATTATTGAAACAGAACATGGATTTTTACGCTTTTCTGCCGAGTAACGCGAGCCCCAACCTATACCCAGAAAACAAAACATCAAATTTTTAGACCCAATTGGCTAATCGCATAGAGTTGCATGGTGATTGGCAGGCCGCCCTCATTGAGCTCCATTATCCAAACACTATCGCACAGTTGACTGAGGGCGAAAACGAGATCACATTACTGGCGCCAGACAGTGTTGACACGGTTTTCGTCAAACCAGGTTGCTATGTCAGTAAAGCCGATTTTTTGGGGGCTGTTAGTATTGCATTGACAGTCTTGACCAATGACATAGAGGGCGACCCGCCACTGACAGAGACACCTGACCACCGCGTTGAATTGCGCCCTTTACTAGCTGATAGACCCGATATGAAAATTCATTTCTCCCCGCGCCTCGCTCTACAGCTTGGCCTCGAAGGTCATGGACCTTTCCCAGCCCACGAGAAACTATGTGGAGTGAAACCCGTTGATATAACTTTAGGCATAACCCAACAGTTATTTATTTACATGGACATTCTCACTGACCAAATAATCGGACACACGAGGGCTCCGCTTTTACGTACAGTCCCCGTCAACACACAAGCCCAGTACGGTACCATGTCCGTCGTCCATTTTGAACACCCCCTCTACTTCGATTTGAGCACAAAATCGTTTGAGAGCGTCGAGTGCTATATAAGAAACCAAAAAGGGCACTTGGTAGCATTTGATTTCGGAACCTTGACTCTACTGGTTCACCTACGAAAACGAACACGATAAAAAATGACCCTAATTACTCAATACTATCTAAACCAAGCCGGGGGTGGAGCAGGCCCGTATTATGCTGGCGCTGCCTTTCAGAAAGGCTACGGTGTAGGCTCGTGGCTAGGAGGCCTCTTTCGGTCCATTCTGCCCGTCCTTCGAAGTGGCGCCGCAGCCGTTGGAAAAGAAGCGGTGCGCGCAGGCAGCCACGTCCTTGCCGATATCGCTGGAGGTGAAGGTCTAAGGACCAGCGCCAAGCGTCACATACAACAGGCCGGCGATAACTTGGCTAGCTCACTCAAACCCAAAGCAGAAGGCATGAACGGCTCTGGACGTATAAAAAGGCGTAAAACGACAAGGAAACCTCATTCTGCTAAAGTGACTCGAAGGAGAAAGACCTTAGCTCCTGACAATTATTTCAGCTAAAAAAAAAAACAAAAAAAACATGGCATTCATGCATTCAGCATCAAATCAATGCCTCCGCTCAGAACTTGACTTGTGGATGGTTCCACCCACACAGACAGCACTGGAGGCCACACACTGGGTGCCCTACAAGCCCCTCACCACACTGGACTCAGCCAACACCGTTGAGTTCTGTATCCCCGGGGCTGGGAGCGAGTACATCGACCCAGCACACACGATTCTTCTGGTTAAGGCCAAGATCGTGAACGCTGATGGGACAGACATTGTTGCCGCAAACAATAGTGACGCCACTCCCGTGAATTACGCGTTGCATGCGCTTTGGAGCCAAGTGGACGTGAGCCTAAACCAAAAAGTGATTTCACATTCCAGTATGACCTATCCTTACCGCGCCTACATCGAATCGCTGCTTAATTATGACAGTTCAGCCAAACAGTCACACATGACGCAACGGCTCTGGTATCAAGATACACCAGGCCACTTTCATTCCCTAGACGGAGCAGAAAATTTGGGACTAGCCTGGCGCAGGGCCCGCACAGCACGCAGTCGTCCCTTTGAAATGATGGGTCCATTGCACATTGATTTCTTTAACCAAGATCACTTCCTTCTCAATAACGTTGAATTGAGAATTAAACTCATTAGGAATCGAGATGCCTTTACACTCATGTCCACTTCAGGGACAGAAAAAATAAAGCTTCTGGACGCTACACTTTTCGTTAGGAAAGTCACTATTTCCCCGTCTGTGCTTCTCGCACACGCACAGGCCCTAGAAAAGGCCCCTGCCAAATACGCAGTCAACCGTGTCGACATTCGAACAGTTACTATCGGACAGGGACTCCGTGATAAAAATATTGATAATCTGTTTTTAAATCAGTTACCCCAAAGAATTGTTATTGGGTTTGTTGACAATCGTAGCTATAACGGCGATTTTTTTAAGGATCGGATTCAATTTTCAACACTTCAATTTAAATTATCTAAGTCTTATGGTTGACGGGCACCCTGTGCCCACACAGCCTTTGACCCCCGATTTCCCGAACGGACTATTCATGGAATCATACAACACATTGTTTTGTGGAACAGGCGTTCATTGGAAAGACGAAGGGAATCAAATCAAATACGAAGATTACCCCAAGGGCTTGACGCTTTTCGCATTCGATTTGTCACCCGACCTGTCCGCTAGTGAGCCACACTGGAATTTACAGAAACAGGGCACACTGCGACTTGAGGTTAAGTTCGGCGAGGCCCTAGCCCAGCCCATAAACTGCATAATTTACGCCGAATTTCAGAACTTAATTGAAATCGATAAAAATCGAAACGTTGTTGTGGATTACAACGTCTAAAAAATGGATGGACACACCCTAGAAAACTTAATGAAGAAAGACAAACACGTGGCGCCCTTCTTTGAAGGCGTTTTCGCTGCAGACACACTCCCACGCAGACTCCATAAGCGCCCCGCCCTACTCATTTGTAACACAGACCCCCTGTGTAAGCCAGGCCAACATTGGATTGCATTTTACATCGATAAAAACGGCGAGGGTGAGTACTGGGATTCGTACGGCCTCCCACCAGTAGTGAAACTCCACAGAAAATTTTTAGACCGACTCTGCCGAAAATGGACGTATCCGACGTATCCGACGTATCCGAAAATCCAACGAGTTTGCAAGACATCGACTCGAATGTATGTGGACAGTACTGTGTCATGTACTTGGTACATCGAGCTCACGGTTTTTCGCTACGTTCATTTGTCAAAACATGTTTTAATGATAATCCTAAAATAAATGATCAACGGGTACGAACCCGAACCATGTTCAAACGCTTGTTCGCACTCAAATGCAAATGCATTTTACCTAGTGATTCACATTCGCAAAAGAGTTGTGAACGGAAAAAATAAAAAAATAAAAAAAAATTAAAAAAATTTAAAAAATTAAAAAAATTTAAAAAAAATTTAAAAAATTTTAAAAAAATTAAAAAAATTAAAAAGGTTATTTACAAACACAAAAAATAATAATAAAACATAAAGGAACTGACACAAAAGAGAAATTTGTGTTGGTTAAGGTGGTACCTCTTCTGCGCATGCTTAGTACAAATAGTGTCCGTAAAGGGTGCGCCACAGTCGCGGCGCAGCGGCATAAAAGGGCAAGCGCTCCAGTCACACGCATCAGTATGTTTTCGTCAGGCGTCACGATGGAATCGCTCCGCTTCATGCTCAACTACTGGAACCAGAAAGAACTGGTTGCCTCGCAGGCCACAGATTCAGTGCAGATCTGGAAAAAAGGTCTTCTCCAAGACGAGTACAGTCTTGATGAGATCGAGGAGTTCTACCTGGAAAAGGAGTGGCTGGTCTCCAAAATAACCGCCCACCTCACAGGCAAAACTCAGGACTACCTCGGCCATTATGACCGCTTGCAGTCCCATCTCATTCATTACATAATGCTGCGCGACAAGCCTTTCATTCTCGTTGAGAGAGATGCTAACTTCAAGGAGGTGGATGGTGTCCCCCAATTCTCTCAGGTCTACTTGGGGTTAACGGCTTGGACGTCCATCCTGAAATTAGGCATGACTGTGTTCGAAGTTTTTACCCCCTTAGACGATTTACTCGAGTGCTGTTGAGTTCACCCATCGTAAGATAAGGCGCACGGGAGACAGCAAGCAGGCCCGCCCCGCCAGCAGTCGCGCGGGTGACTGGGGGACAGAGCGCAGCGGGTTGCCTATCCACCAGGCGCTCCGCTCACAAAAGCGCACAGTGGAACGCCCTTCGCTCCGAGCTCTCAGGTGACCTTGGCGGTTCGAAGGGTAGGTGAGACCCACCCCTTGGGTTAGGTTAGGTTAGAGCCCGCATCGTTACCTCGCCCAGAAAAAAATTGACAAAAAAAATTTAAAAAAAAATAAAATTCAAGTGACCCCTTTTTTTGACCTTTCCGAAGGGTAGGTTAGACCCGTTACATTGACGGGCCAAGATGGCGACCCGTTACATTTACAGTACCTTACTACTAACGGAGGTTGTGGGGGTTCATCAGAAGACCTTCGAATGTCCATACTGCAGCAACCTCCTGTCCGTCGAAGTGACGTTAAAGCAGTAAGACATGCCTCACCGCATTTTAAAACGGCCCTTTTCAGGGCCACCATTCTGCACACGAAAGATGATCTTTCCAAAGACTTAATTAAATCGGCACAGTTTGTGTGACGGTCCTCAAACTGGCACGCTTCTAACCCCCTTCATCCCCCTTTCAAATCGTTGGGGTAGGTCAGCTTTGAGTGACGTCACGAGGTAATAAAATGTCAGAATTTGGTGACCGTCACACTTTTTGTACTAGGCTCAAGCACTACACCTTGAAAGCTTACCGTTTCCTCTGGAGCAGTTTCTCGTGAAGTCCTTTCATCATCACTCATTGTTACTATCGTAGAATAGGTTGGGTTGATGAAAACTGCACTGTACAAAAAGATATACACACTCAGTAAACTAAACTGATTATGGAGAGGAGAAAGGACTGGCTTGACAATACTCCATGACAGCGAGACTTTTGCCTGCCCTGCCCTGGACTGTTGACGAAGCCAGACAATAACAAGCACTTATTACACAACTTTTGCACTAAGAGGCACCAGGAGAAGGTCAATTTAAAGAGTTCAAAGTTTACTAACCGCAAAAACATTAAATAAACACAGAAACATTAGCTTTGAAAGACAAGCCAAACGAAGGCATCAGAGGTTATGGTGACCCAGGTTAAAGAGGACACAGAAGCCCAACGCATAAAGATTCGAACATAAAGACGCGGAGCGGTTAGTGTGACAAGTGACGCACAGTTCATATGCGTAATCTGAAGTTGACAGTTCAAAGCAATTTGTATATGAGTCGTTTCAAACGACACTCGACGTTATGCTTTGGCATACGTTATGAAAGGATTCGCACAAATAAGAAAATGAGAAGAAAACAGAACTTCGGCATAGGGCAAACGAAGAATAAAGCTGTAAGCATGTAAATGTAAATAAAAACCTTCAAATGACAAACTTTTTCTAAAACCAGTATCATAAACCAGAAGAGGAGGTTGAGTCCTCGACTCGGAGCGGGGCTCACACGCCTTCGACAGGCTTTCGCGCGCTTCCAGGGACGATCCCGAAGCGAGCAGCAGACCATCAAAGACCGTTCAGGCCGGCGCCTCGGTTCAGATTCGGGACGAACACGAACTACTGAGAGGGGAAGTCCTACTAGAGCTGGAAAGAGCGAAAACCCCTGCGTCTTAGACTTACATATACATTTATTTGGGGACTGTGAGAATGTGTAGAATGTGTAGAGAATGTATAAGAATGTATGAGATTGTCAGAGAGTCTACGGCGATTGTGTGAGAATGTTTGCGAATGTATGAGAATGTGGTAGATTGTGGCTGAATGTTGTGATTGTCTGAGAATGTAGGGGATGTGTAGGGAATGTAACTGAGATTTTCGGGAGTTGGATCTCTGGATGTACAACGAATGTGACCAGTGGAGGCCCCCTCGTTGCTGAAGGTTTCCACTGGTCAGTCCCCATTCCCCACTGAAGCATGACTAAACCTCTCTTGCTCTCCGGCATTTTATTTTACAACTGATTTATTCTGTTCCAGTTGCTGCTTGGTCGACATCTTCATCTACAGCACTTGTCAATATCCTAATAGACAAGCAGGATGAGTACTGGAGACCTATGCGCTAGACCACCCTCCGGACAGACGTTCGCAACTGCATGCTGGAGCAGAAATATCCGTACACTGCTGCACAATGCGAAAATCATTTGGACAAAAATCTGAAGCCAACATTCAAAGATTTTGTGGAGTTAAATCAGTCTGAGAAACCCGCCATTGAGCATCTCGTTCCAGAAGGCACTAGGAAACTCATGGGACTTATGCAGCAGTTCATGGGTATGTGTGTCAGCGCGCCCAAAGAAGACGTTTGCAGCAGGCTTCACGGCCCAAGAGAAGCGTGCTTCCAATGTCAGTAAATACTTTGCCACATTACTTCGACCCCAAACCAAGACAAATGTTGTACATTCTTGTAATGTTGTCTTTCAGGTTAATGCGCCTTGCTGTTCTCAAGCTGGAGACACTTCTAGCAGCAGTGGATGCCATTCTCAAGCTAGAGATACTTCTAGAAGCAATGGATACCGTTTTCAAGCTGCAGATGCTTCTCGAAGTGGACGTGATCGTTGTACTGTTTTGAAACGAAAGCCGAACCCCAATCTCAGCCTCAAAGAGAGGAAAATGCGCTCTGAAGAACTGAAGGCTAAGGCATTAATGATGTTGGCACAAAGTCGATCTAAGAAAACAGTTACTGAAGAAGAAAACGATGATGAGGATGTCTTTGAACTATGAGATTGGAGATTTTATTTGTGTACTTAGGTAAGACTGCGCTCATTCTTTGGATTTAATAATCCGTGTGATGGATCATAGTGATTGTAAGGTAATTTTTTTAAAATTTGTATCTTTTATTATGAAGTGCACCAACCTATTTTCTGTTTTATGTTCCAATTGCCATTGCCAACTAATTAGGCTGTGATACATGAATCACCATGTTCTCTGTAAGTGTTCTGTAGTTTTTGATGTCATTTACTACGTGTTCGAGAAAAAAGTTGATCAATTCAAGTGTTCTGTAATTTTTTATGTTATTTACATTTACAAAGGCTGATGATTCCTCACGGGTTCAATTTCACGTTTACAATAGGATCTTATTTACATGTTGATTGCTTTGTATCTGCAGTCTCGTTTCTTAATGAGTTTCAATGCATGGCACTTATTCGTAGCTATATTATGTTGTGGAAAAGAAACTAACTAATAAGCCTGATAATTGTGAGTAGTAAGATATACCTTTCAGTATTGTGTTTCTGTTTTTAAGACGATTGCTTGCGCAATATAATTACTATTTTAATGTTTGAATTATTGTTTTTGTGAATGATGCCTCTTCTTGTTAGTATTATAAGTGTTTTCGGGGATCGAAAACTAGGAAGCCTCCATACATGAGGATAAGTTTAGCATGTTCTTTTTGTTGATTCTTGATAAGCTATATTTTTTTAAGGGAGATGTTTCCTTGTGGTTTTTTTTTACATTCTGGACAGTTCAATTTGAATACATGTCAATTATTTGCTGTTGTCTTAACAAGGTACAAAATATGACATTTGTTCATTGTGTTCTTACCAACTACATGTGATTGTTATTTAAGTAATAACTTCGTGTTATCTTCATTAGTAAGATTGTTCAAGACAAGTTCATTATCTTTGCAGTTGCAATATTATGTAACTCTTACAACATACTATTATCACCCTGTATTAAAAGTACAAATATTAATGTAAATGGTACTTGTTTAATTTAAGACCCTTAATCACTGACAATGAGATACCACAAAAATTATTTTTGGTGCTTTCACTTGGCCTGAGCTATGCGTCAATCAAATTAGGTGAGATGTTGACACATTTCACAGTGTGTGGCCAAAATAGTAGTTTGAAACCACGCGCTCCTCCGCCCCCCACTAAACGCGCTGGGGGCGCTGCGCATTTGTCGAAGCAGTGAGTGGCGTCATTGGCATCGGCGCACATCCGTGCCGGCGCAACAGCTTCTGCAATTTTCAGATTCTGGAAGTTAATTTTAGGTTGTGCAATGGACGATGAGTAATTGGACTTCATAATATTGGAGGAACTGGAGAACACCGATTCTGACAGTGATGACGGCGGTAATCTCTCAGTGTTTGCGTTTTGGGTTAAGTGAATTCAATACTCTTTTTGGTTTTGTAACCTCTTGGTGTCAATGTTCTGTCTTTTCTCAGGAGCAGTTCGGATAACCATCAATGTTCAAGAGTGGATACGGCTGGGGGACCCTCACTTTGAAGAGCACTTCCGTATGGATACTTGTACCTTTGAGGTTTTATTATTAACTCATTGAATTTGTCACTTATTTTTGTGAGAGCCATTATTAATTTATAATATGTCCTTTTTTTTGCAGATTCTCCTAAGGACAGTGGGTACTCATTTACAAAACCAAGGAAGGCTACCAAGGAAAACCAAGAAAGGGCTGGACATAGCTTTACTAATGGTTTTATGGATCCTGGCATCTCCGGACACTTTTAAGTCTGTGGGTGTCAAATTTGGAGTTTCGAAGCAAACAGTGCACTTCCTTTACAGATACATTATTGAGGCTCTGAGAGAAATGGCCCCAGCCTATGTACAGTGGCCAAATAGATTCGAGATGGAAATGATTTCTGGAACATTTGAAGAGTTGTATGGATATCCCTCGGTCGGTGGTTGTATAGACGGATGTCTTATTAATTTTACTGCACCACTTGAACAAGCGCAGCAATATGTAGATCGTCACCACGATTATTCCATCACCTTGCAAGGTGTGTGCGACCACAACCTTCTTATCAGAGACATTTATGTCGGAGAGCCTGGGAGTGTAGGAGACAAGCGGACTTTTAAGAGAAGTCCCCTCGGGCAAAACATCCTCAGAAATGAATCTGTTCTAGGGGATAAGTTCCTGCTTGGTGATGGAGGGTACACTCTGACTAGCAAGGTAAGGGATGCAGTCAAAGATACTTGCAATTTCTGGTGACATGTTTTTAATGTAATCTTATTCCTTTTGGGTGGGGTGGGTCGTATTTCAGCTCATTATTCCATACAGAAACCTTGGTAATCTTACCTGACGCCAAAGGAGACACAACTTTGTCCTCTCCCGATGCCGTGCATCCATTGAAAGGTCCTTTGCATTCCTGAAGGGTAAATGGAGGAGATTGAAATACTTCCCTTCCTACTGTCTAGATTATGCCCTCGATCACATTATGGCATGCGTTGTACTCCACAATTTCATTATTTTGGAGGGAGTACCTTAGCCAGTGCGTATTCTGCATCATGCTTACCTGATGTTTCTTTATTTACACTACTGCCTATTACTAAAAGCAATTTTATGGGGGTAACCACAGGAAGATGAAGAAGATGATGATGCAGTACCATTGAACATCGATGCTGGGCAACTTCTGCGCCAAGCAAAAGCAGATGGCATTCTAAGGAGGGACTTCATAGCTGCTCTCATAGATGGAGAAGTTGACGATTAGTAGGTAAATGTACAAGTGATGAATAGTAAATCAGTATCTTGGTGAATTGTTGACCGTTTTCATTCAATTTTCCTTTTTGTTTTGTAAAATAACTTCAATTGATTGAGCCCTGTGTGAGACCACTCTAAAGTAACCTGCGCAACGCGTTCGGCTCAGTCCCCCACGTCGCCGTCCTGGACCTCCTGCGGCAGCACGGCGTCGACGCCCGGCTGGTCGCCACCATCGGCAGGGTCTACGAGGGCTGCACCACCACCATCGCCACGGCCTCGGGGGACACGGAGGCCGTCCCCATGGAGTCGGGGGTCAAGCAGGGCGACCCCCTGAGCCCCATCGTCTTCAACTTGGTGCTGGAAGTCATCCTGCGCAGCCTGCTGGTCCTCGCCGGCAGCCACGGCTTCCTGCTGCACGGGGTCCCTGTCGTCGCGCTGGGCTACGCCGACGACATCGTCCTGCTGACTAGGTCCCCCACCGCTATGCAGGGCCTCCTGGACATCGCCGGTCAGGTAGCAGCCTGGCTGGGTCTGGAGTTCAATGCCAGTAAGTGTGCCACTCTCCACATCAAAACGAAGAGGGCACGCGACACCACCACCACCATCCAGGCCCAACCCATCCCCACGCTGGTGCGTTGGTGTGTAAAGTTGCAACGTTAAAATTTTGTCTTTTCGTATGACTTTTCTTCAGTCATGCCGTGTCTGATAATTGAGACCACCCACTTCTAAATTATCAGACCACCCAGTTCTAAATTTTCAGACTGTCCGTTTCCAAAATTTCATACCGTCGAAACGGTCTGAAATTTCAGAACCAATTACTGTTACTTAACTTCTGCCTAATTTTGTCGGAAATTTCAGAAAAAAAAAATTAACAGTGTCAGTATGCCCGCAGTAATGGCTTCGCAGAAAAGGGTGTTCATATCGCCAAGCAGATGCTACGGAAAATCGGGGATGACGGGACTCACATCGCAGAAGCGCTGCTTGAGCACAACAACACTCCGTTATCTGGTCTCAATGTGTCTCCAGCTCAGATTCTAATGAGTAGACAGTGTAGAACCATTGTTGTTACTCTTCGGAAAAACCTAGAACCAAAAATAATAGAGGTTAGGCCCCAACTTGAAAAGATGCAAAATGAAGTGAATTCGCAACATGACAGACATGCAAGGCGTAAGCCTGTGACTTTCAAGAAAAGGGGACAAGGTTGTGGTCCGCAGAGGGAAAACATGGCAAAAAGCAAGAGTAATTGCTAACCATTCAACGGACAGAAGTTATCTGGTAGAAATGATGGATGGTGGTGTGCTCAGACGCAACGCTTACCATTTGAAACATTGTAGAACACTTCCTGATCATAGTGATAGAGGCTTCTTGGGTGTTGAGGATGTTATAGAGAATGTCCTGGCTACAAAAGCCAACACCAGAGCTGTGCCACTCAATGTAAATAACCCTGTCCTTCCTTCTGCTGCAGGCCCATGAACAAGAAGCTGGAGAAGCGAGAACGCCAGCGGGAAGTGACGAGGACGAGCCACGCATCAACCGGTCCTGGTTAGGAGACCTCTAGGTTTTCTTCTTTTATGTTTGGTGTGCTGTGCGGTACGGTGCGAAGGGGGAAGGTGTGCTGGAGTTGGCACCAGGCGCCGAGAGATGGCGCTGCCAGCCTCTCCCTCCACGGAGTGCAGGTGAGGTTAGTCGGCCCAGCTCCGAGCTCCGGCGTCCATTCGGATTTCTCATACCGCGCGGGAGTTTCGAAACTAACCTCTTGTGTGGTCACATCAACGATCCTTGACTGCCGGAGTTAACCTAGAACAGTGATTCCGGCAATTGGCCTTCGATCAGCGATTATTTTTTCAAACAGCAAAATACTTTTTGGGGATGAAAGGGCTATTTGCGTGGGGCCGTGCGATACAGTCTCTGGAGGGCCGCCGCGGCACGCTTGGAGCCAGGTGGAGGGGGCGGTCTTGGAGGGGCGGGGGGCCACTGATAAAAATTCCGTACCAAATGACGGAACTTGGCATGGAAAATTAAGTACGGAGAGAGTACGGATACAGAGGGATACCAGAAAAATCTGTTAAAATGAGTGTACGGACAAAGCGTATCAGGTCCTGCATGGACATTTTCCGTAGCCATTCATCAAAAATTAGTCAGGTCCAAGTACGGAAACCAAGGCGTACCAAAATGCTCCGTAGAAAGAAGAGCACGGACAAAGCGTATAAGGTCCTCAATGGACAATTTCCGTAGCCTTTTCCCAAAAACTACCAAGCTCAGAGTACGGAGTCAAAGGCGTACCTAAATGCTCTGTTTAAAGAGGGGTACGCTCAAAGCATACTAAGTTCTGGACGGACCGATTCTGTATGGTTCTCTCAAAAAGTAACGAGTCAGACCCGTTCCAAAATTCTCAGTAGGAAGAGGTGCACCAACAAAGCACATTACATCCCCAATGGACCATTTCTGTGGCTTTTCTCCAAAACAGTATTGAAGTAGCTAATTACTGAACTTGGAGCTTTTGTTTTGATGTTGTTGTTCCAACCCTTACACACAATGGGAGTGCCAAAGCCACCAAGGCACTGAAAGGGCCTCAAGCTGACACAGCAACAGAGATTTGACCACCATTTTTACTTACATTTTTGTTATGGATCAGCGGAACAAAATGAAACCATTCACCTAACTGCATCAGCGATGAGGGCATGATTATATGAGGAGTTTTAGTCACCAATGTCCACAACGTTTTAGGTTAGGTTGGATTCATTATTCGAATAATCCAGTTGGGTATACACAACTCCACTGCAAGTGATGCACGCACGACTGCACGAACGACTCAAGGAAAGGAAGGGCAAGGAACAATATTTCTTGTTGTGGCATTATGTTATTGCAGTCCAATGGCTCACTCTAAATACAAATATTGAAAAACAAAAGTCTGGAAAAGACATGGGCAGCACAAGCAAAACTAGTTGAAAATAAACTCCAGCGCACTCGAAAAGAAAAACAAACTAGAAAACTAAACTACTTCGGTTACGCGGTACGAGATTCGAGATTCAAGTTTGTTTTCGTTTTTCGCCAATCCAAGGAGAGGCACACTTTCTCATCATCCCTCGAAGGGGGGTATGAAAAATTCAATTTGCAGCTCGAAAACAACCAACCAACAACAACAACAAGACTCGGAAGGGAACGAGTAATAATTAACCTTTTATAAACGTGTAAGGCAGGACGATTTGGAGTCTCCGGCAGCAACGTGTTTGATTGATTCTGCTTCACCTCGTTTATCACAGGTGCGAAAAATTTCACTTGGAAATAATGAGTGCATACTGATAGTTGCCTATTTTCTCCGCTCTTCTGTGGCTTGTGGCGTCTGCTGTGCAGTGCTGTATTGAAACAATATAAAAACAACTTTCATGTCGCACGTCTTGCATAACCTCGCTTCTCTTGCACCAATGTGTTAAAATGCTTGGAGTGAAATGGATTCATTTGCTGTTCTCAATCTCTTTCTGTATTCCGGTGTGTTGCATTTGAAGTAGGCCCATAGACAAGTTTGTGTTTTGAAAGTTTTCGGCATCCACCTTAAGGTTAATCAGCTCCTAGCTTTTCCTTTTTACATTTCTGTATTAGACCAAACATAGTACAATCACAATGTGTCAGTTTGTTTACAAAATTGTGGAACAATATTACAGTATAATCTAGTGGCATGAAATCTTATTGTATTAATTTCTTGTTTCTAAATGGAAGATTTTAAATCTTTAAACTATTAATACTTGAGTGAACGCACTTATTCACTATTGAAATTTCCATCATACTCAAGTGTTTAACTTAGTTTTGTTTTCATGTTACAGATGCTGTTCTTCATAAGGACAGAAAAATAAGAGAAATGATGGCAGATGCTCAGAAGCAGACATTCAACAATCGATCCACCTGTGTGAACACCACGCTGCAAGGATAAGAGGAGACTGTCTTCCTATGACTAGGATTTGTGTGTGGTAAAGTATTTCTCCCAAAAATGTACAGATATCCAAGTGCTCTTTTGTTCATTAGACGACCAATCCTGCCTGTAACTTTTCTAGTGAATGGAAGCATCATAGCCTCCTCTAATGACCCACTCCCTTCTGTTCGGATCCTAACCATTTTTTTTTATTTTTTTTTGCATAGGTTTCATTTGAATTGCTAGGGACTCGTTTGATGCAGAGTAGCAACATTTTGATAGGAGCTGTTGTACCGTCCAAGCAACCTGATGCATGGAATGCTGGTTCTCAAGAAAGTATCTACATACACTATCAATTTCAGGTAAATTATGAAATGTTGTCATTCATCATAAAGAGAAAAGAAAATGTTTGGTTTTGAATGCATTGATACAAGTTTTGAAATCTTAAAAAATCATTTGTTTTGGGATTTATGGAGACTTCTAAATTCTTTTTCTAGCTCTCGGGTTATTCAAGGCAAACTTCAAGGCTGCTCTGAAAAATGACGGGGTGAGGGTGGGCTCCAATAATTATACTAAAGATGACAGTTCATCAAATTGGATGGATTTTATTTAGTTCATGTGAGCTTCTTTGTTCTCACATACTGTCAATATTGTTTCATAATATATCATCACCACCAGTTTGTGGAAAATCACATTAGTAACCCAAATGTTTTACTTCATTACTTTTTTGGCCAGTGAGATTCAATTTGATTGACACATTTTGTTTCTCTTTTCATAGTTATGAAAATTACACTATATAGAAGAATGTACATTACTTATTACAACCAGTGCCTTCAACTGAGGTCCATGAGTTTCAATTTAGTAGACATATTTACTTTCTATTTTCTTTGTCAGGTTTTGGAAATTAAACTATACTTGAATTATGTAGTGAATTCATTACTTAATCTTACTTTTGTTTTAACTTTTCTCATAAATTATTACATATATATTGATTTTTAAAGTTGATGAACTAAATTTGTTTTACTTAACAATCATCATAAGTTCTCTTATTAAAGATAAACTAAATTTGTTCTACTTGATTGCAATTAATCTGTTGGAGAAAATATCTACTGTAAATTAACTGTTTCCTGTAGCCTTTTCCAGCTTCTCCTCAAATGATTGAAGCCCGTTGATAAGACGCTTCACTGCATCAGTTAGAGTTAGCACTGTCTTGCCATTCTTTTCAACCCTAGTATCAGAAAAACCCATTCCAAAGACATATCTGCAAGATAAGAAGAGCATGATAAAAAGGGTGTTCAAGGGCAATTATTTTTATGTTTCTGGTAGAAGTTGATACCTTTCAAAAAATTCTACAGTGAATTTCAGGTTGGGGTATTCTAGGTCTAAGACAAAACAGATCTCAAAAAGACTTGTCACAGCTTCACATGCATTGGAACATTTTAAGAGAGGGGTTTGGTCTGCACATACTACAAAAACCTTGGCTCCAATTGGGTCCTGACCTGTAAAAAAGATGCATCATTAACTCAAATTACCATTGCTCATATAATTTAACATGCTAGAGAAGCAAAATTACAAATTCTGCACTTACCAAATGCAACAATGCACGGTTGTTTCTGTTCCAGGTCAAGCTCTTCCATTTGCAGTGTTCTCTGAAATTTAATATAGAACATCAAGGACCACTCATTTTTCTACTTTAATCAGCAGAATGTTTAGTTTTCATGAACATCCTTACCTCGGCACAAAATATCAGTGAAGACTTGTCCTCTTTGAAATGATTAGCCACCATTAGAAGAACCATCATGAACTGATCTGGTATGCTTAGTTCTTCTTGCTTTTTTTCTGCATTGAGTCGTAAAGCCATATTTTCTATGTTGGCATTTGAGCTTGTTGTCATGTACAAGATTAGAAACCCCAATTTGTTCTCACAAAACTTTTCCATTTCAAGAAAAATGTCTCGGCCAGTCAAACGATTGTGATGTTTTCTCATCATTGCAGGATTAAAAAGGAAGGGCCATTGTTTCACAAGTTTCTTCAAAGCTGATTCCCTTGTCGCAAGGTCTGAATCTGGATCATCTTGTTTTTTTCCTGTGGTATCATCGTCCTCCAAAACTTCTTCTTTGGCCCTTATGATGTCTCCTCTCTGCAACTCGTAAGTCTTATCTAGGTCTCTACAAACTTCATCGTAAATTTCTTCTATTGTGTCAAATACGTAGCAGTTTTTCAGATGCTCTCTGATCCCCTCTTGTTCAGTTAGACTGGCAGGTGCCATTGCGGGTTCATACTGGGATGCAAGCACACCCACAGTACCTTTGCCCTTCTTGGCTGAGACTTTGCGTGATTTGTTCTTATTCCTATGGCGTTTTAGAAGATTTTCTACGCAAACCTCCAGGCGATGATTAAAGGAGGCAACTCCGTCTCCAATCACCTTTCCATTCACAACGTCTTTCATGCAATGATCAAATTCCAAGAACACCTATAAACAAAGAAAACAGGTAAATTAACTATTATTTTGGCCAAAAATAATAATTCCTATGCAGGCAATTTTTTTTTTATTTTAACTGCAAATTTACCTGGTCAGTCACATTCCTGTAAACTTTTCTCCCTGGATGTAGCTGGCTACCAGGCCTTTCCTCTCTGTAACTTATGTAACTGCTAGTCATCTTCTTTGAAATGGCTAACTTTAATGCTTGTTCGTCTTCTGGGTTTGCAATTTCTTTCTTGGCATTAGCCTTCTTTAAGTTATTATAAGCGTTCTGTGGCATATCACTCCATCTAATCCTAAATGAGAATGGGTTTGTCTCTGTCCTATTTGTTCTCTGGTCACGCTCACGTAGTACATCTCTGCTTGAACTTGAACTGGGTTCATCATTTCTCGTTCTGGTACTTGTACTAGCCCTTGCACTTGCAGTAGCCACTAGAAGAAAATTGAAGGCTTAAGGTTAAAAAACAAACTAAAATTGAGACCTTTCACATTATTTAAAACTTGTTGAAAGTCTAATTTACAGTTATCATTGTGGGCTTCAGATGGATAGATGACCATTTAATACTCTGGATCAGATTCTTTTCATAAAACGTTCAGTGTGACAAATATTTTTAAACTGTTAAACTTTCCCTTGTCACATGCACAGAAGATAGGGGGTGGGGGAGCAAACGTAGTGTGTTCTTACCATTAGAGTGTCCTTTCAAAGCTTCCAAAAGTTGGATCTTCTTTAGTGGGCTGAGAGACAGATTTTGCGGCATCAGATCTAATGTGAGGTCTGCAAGGTCCGTCAGAGACGTGACCCCGACGTCAGATGGCGACATCAGGTGCTGAACTATCTGTGCGACCTGCTCAGGAGTTAGTCCAGACACCCTTCCCACTACTTCTTTAAGTTGGGTTTTCAAGTCACTCTAGATATCACGGGACGGGAAATTAATAGAAAGGAAACTGATTTCGCAAACACATTTCACTAGTTTGAAGTCGTGGAACCTTACCATTTTGTCTCGTTCTTTCAGTTCCGTCAGTCCACAAAAGTCTTTTCAAACGAATGGCGATTGTAACGGTCACGTCACTTCCCGATAGATCATTTCTACCAACCTCTGCTTCCTCCCTATTTGAAAACACAAACCAATCTATTTAATCTTGTTGTCCGGTAAAATGAATTTTCTCAGATAATTGTATTTTTTATTAGTTTCATGGGTCCCTAATCTATTGATGCAGTATGAAAATTTATTATTTTCTTGCTCTTTCGTATTGAACGTAAGCATTTGTAAGTTGGTTAAGTGAATTTGACTGCAGCGCGCCGGACGGAAAGAGCACGAAGCTCGTGTCTCTCTCTCCCTCTCACTCTCTGGCCGTACCACTTCTGGCAACGCTGTTCCAAATATTTGTGTTAATTTTAAATATAGTTAGCTTATTTCGGATCCTTTGCACACCGGTACTTTCACGGCTTGACTTTTGGCTGTACTTAATATTGTCAGAGCGCGAGCTTAGCGTGCTAGCGGTGCGTGTTTTCGATAATACGTGCACGGAAACGTCAGAAGTCACATTATGTAGGGGTTATGTGCTGGGGATGCATAACTTCATTGAAGCCAATTGCTCAAGGTCTTTATTTTCTGTGCCTGCTTCTCATTTCAAATGTAACGATCTGAATTTCTTTTACAGCTTACTGCTCTGCTCGGGTCTTCGCTCACTTTTTTTGGGCGGTTCTGCTCTCTTAACCGTCGAGTGTTAAGTGGTTGTGCTGCAGTGCCAGTAGCAACCTGTGGATCGGATTTTCAAGTTACGAATTTGCGGAAAGGTTAGGTTATTTTATTCCTTTTTTAATTCTTTTTAACATTTTCTGTTTTTTTTTTTTAATTATTTTATTTGTGACACTTTGCTATTTTTATTTGTCCTTCATTTTGTCTAGATGGTTAAATTTTCTATCTTTGTTGCAGTTCTGCTTGGATCTCTTCATCTTCTCTGTCATTAATGCAAGATTTGCAGTGCTGCAGCAGCCAAGCTGTTTAATCTGTCTTTCATCTTCATCTTTCTTCTAAGTCATTTGTGAGTGACTGTTTGTTTGATTTTCTTTTCATATAGTGAAGGTTTTTTGCTAAGTAACTCTTTGTTGTATCTGCTTTGTGTTTTACATTTGTGATAGGTTGCTGCATGGGTTTTCTTTCTTTTTGTCGTCCTTGTGAGATATGCAACAGTCCAGCTGTGTAGTCATATTTATATTTCTTCTGTGTGTAAGTATACAATTTTTTTAAGATTTTATTTCTCTTTAAGTGTTGTGTTTTGCCTCATGATTTTCTTTACTATTGATCTTGATTCTTCTGAATTGGCACGTTTTCTATTCCATCATTATTTTTTCTTCCTCCTTACAGTTCACTGCATGTGCTGATAATCCATAACTTTGGCTTTTTCTTCGCTTCTTGTTTACCTTGTTAGTAATTGTTTTGTGAGTATCACTTAAACTTTTAAATGAATGTCATGTTGGTTTTTTTTTCATTTGTTTTTAAAGGATTTTATCTGACAGTAATGTGTCTCTTTTTCTTTTACTCTTCAGAAATATGGATGAACCTAAGTTTGTGTGTCCCAAATGCAAGTTAGCATATGCATCTGTCAATTTGTATGCTGCTCATGTTAAAGTGCACCCATCTTTTCGGAACAAGAAAAACGACAAGATCTACATACCTTGTTGTTTTGGTTGTGACTCTAAATTTGCTTCGCCAGAATCCTTTCAAGTTCACATAACAACATTCCATAAAGAAGTAAGAAAGAAGGGTCCAAAGCAACCACTACCTTCTAGTGTAATTTGTGGTGTTAAGTGTCCTTGTTGTGATGAACAACTGCAACATCGTCAAACATACTTGAGGCACCTTGCAGATCATTTGAAAATTGAGCCATTTAAGACAAAAGGAATTATATGCCCACTTTGTCCACAACCAGATGAGAAGAAAAAACAGAAAGGAACAAATTTGTGTGATGTTCTTAAATTTCGAGTGCACACTGCTCGTTATCATCCTGTGGAGAATCGAGACTTTGATGTCCCTGAAGTTTCTGTAAGTATTCCTGCTGGTGGTTTTCTAGTTTCTCCTCTACCTTCTGACTCAGAGAACATGGTAGTTGATCAAGTCTCAGAAGGAGGATCATTTGATCAAGTCTCAGAAGCAGGATCAGAAGACAACTTGCCAGACGCTCAACATGTAGAAAACTTCGGATATGAAGACAATGTGTATCCAGATAACCTCATCAAAGATCAAATGGCTCAATACTACTTGAAACTTGAGTCGGACTTTATCTTACCTTCAACACAGGTTCAGGACATTTCTAGTGAGATAAAATTTATTTCGGAACTGAGTCATCATGCTCTCAAGAATGCTTTGGTGGAACAACTGAAGGACGCTGGTTTAGCAGAAGATGTTATAAATTCAATTGTGAAACAAACTTTCAAACGTGATCCTGTCTTTAACATCCATCACAAACATGAAGATGTTGAACAACTAAGTACTAGCCATCTCAGACAGAAATTTTGGAAGGAGCACTATCCCTATATACAACCTAAACAAATAAAGGTTGGTGTTGATGTCAGTGGGAAAAACAAGTATGCCCATTTTGTCTCCATTCGTGAAGGTTTGACTGCTTTACTAAGAAATGAGAGTGTGAGGAAATGCGTAAGAAAGTCTTTTGAACCAAAGCAACCATCTGACATATTAAAAGATTACACTGATGGTACTGCATATGCTGAACACATGAAGCAGCATCCAGGTGGGAAGTGTTTGCAACTTCTTTTATTCCAAGATGCATTTGACTTTGATGCTTTTGGACCTTCGCAAGGAGTTTACAAAGTTAATGGTGTGTATTATACGCTTGGGAACTTACCAGCAGAGTATCGGTCTAAGGTTGATTCTATTTTAATGACGTACTTGATGTTAGAAAAAGACATGAAGCCCTCTGTGCAAGAAGAGTTACTGGACCATGATAAGGTCAAAGAAATTTTTAAACCTTTGCTTGATGAATTAGAAGACTTAAAGATAAATGGAATTGAATTAGATGGAGAAATTATACCTGTGTGCCTACTTTTCCTCATAGGTGACAGCCTTGGACAGCACACCATAGGTGGATTCGTTAAAAGTTTCTCCTGTGAATTCTTTTGTAGGTACTGTCCCATATCTAGAACAGACTTCAGAGCAACACCCTATAAAGTCAGACCACTCAGGACTCCAGACCAATATGATCGAGCAGTGAGGATTATAAAGCAAAAGTGGACTTGTAGACGAAATATAATTGTTAAGAATATTGGCAAGAAAGTGAAGAGACTGAACGCTGATGGAACAGATACTGTGTTAGCAAAATGCTCTGCTCCAGGCATGAAAGCCATCTTAAAGAAGAAAGTTAGTAAAGATAGTTTCAAGAAGCTCTGTGCATTAAACTTTCAAGGTGTGAAATATCGACCTTCACCTTTCAATTCAGAGGTACTTGGATTCCATGTGTGTGCACCTGCTATGCCCCCCTGCCTCGCACACGATCTATTTGAGGGAGTTATCAAAATTGTACTTCCCAAAATTCTCAAGAGTTTCATTGACAAGGGTTGGTTTGATTTTGAAACCCTCAATAGACGAATCAAAGCCTTCAAGTGCAAAGGAGCTGATGCAGGCGATGCACCCACTGTTCTGAAGGGTCTTGAAAAATTGTGTGGCAGTGCAGTTGAAAACTGGAACCTGTTGCGTCTCCTGCCCTTTATTATAGGCGATCTGATTCAAGATGAGGAGGATATCATGTGGCAAATGTACCTTCTTTTGAAGGAAATTTGTGAGTTGGTTTGTGCTCCGTCTATAACTTTGAAACAGGTAGCATACCTCAAAAAACTCATTCAATATTATGTTTGTCTATTGAGGACTTTGCTGCCTGACTGCTTGACTCCAAAGTGCCACTGGCTCGTCCACTACGCTGATTTGATAATGATATTTGGCCCCCTTATTCGTTTGTTCACACTAAGGTTTGAGAGCAAACATATGTTCTTCAAAAGAGTCGGAGAGGCTTGCAAATGTTTTAAAAACATCACGAAGACGCTTTCCAAGAAATATATGTTCCGGTTTGCCTATGACCATAGTAAAGACATAATTCCACACCGTCTTGATTATGACTCATCTAAATCTTCACCCTTGAATGCTAACAATCTGTCAGAAGAAATTGCAGCTCTGATTCCTGAAGATTTTACCTGTGATGATACAGAAAACTTACTAAAAGTTACTTACAACAGTGTGGTGTATAATGTAGGAGATGTCATGATTTTAGACCATGCTGACAATGCCCTGGATCTGGAAGTTGGGGTCATTGACAAAATATTCGTTCACTGTCAGGAAACGGTACATTTTGTCTTTCAGCAGAAGAAGGCTGTGAACAGTACTCAAGGCTATTATTGCCTTGAAGGAGGTGCACCTAAGAGATTCACAATGAAGACGCTAGATTTGCTACCTGATTACTACCCCCTGCCTGTGTATGAGTTTCAGGGTCATCCATGTATTACACTCAAGCATTCAGTTACATGCATGATGCAGTAGGGTAAGAGTTAAAGGAACTCTAAAGTTAAATGTGCTGTGTCTTACCAAAATATTATATTATTTCTCCTTTTTTTGCAGTGCTCAGTCATCAAGTTCATTCAGGAGTTGTGAGCTGTACAGCAAGCTCAGCGCATCATTTTATAATCAAATTTCATCTCATTGACAAGTGAGTATTTCATACATTAAATTTTTGCAGAAAGTTATTTATATATTATTTTTTTTGTGTTGGCTTTGTATTTTTTCTCCCTTTTTTGCCTGTGTTGGATTCTGTTTGATTTGCCCCATTATCATGCTTATATCTGATTTTCTGTATGTTACAGTTTGTTGGGTTCTTTGGTTTTTTATTTGCTCGCTGCTTACAAGCAAGATGTGGTCCTTCTCTTCTATACCCGCCTTACTCGGGTCTCAACCACACTTTTTACCTCGTTAAATTTTTGGTGAGAACAACTCATATTTTTATAGTTTGTTGTTGTTTTTTGGTAAATTAGTTACTTCTCAAGAATGTGGTATTAATGTGTCTGTTTTTCTTTCTCCCTCCTCAGAAATGGCTTGACATAAAATTGGCTCTTATCACTTTAAAAAGTGTTCTTCCCAGAGATTCTATTGGGACACTGAAATAATTACCTGCTAATGCTTATCCAGTCTATTTTTATTACCTTCAAAGTGACCAATGTATTGCACTTGAGTACTCAGTATATCATGCATGTTGCGAGGTACGGTTATATAAAGGCAGTCAAGCTCTGAAGAGGCAGTGTGTGGCCACTAACATGCTAAATAATTTCTTCTATTTTTCAGTGCCGCCAAATCTCACTGACAATTAAGTGCTGAATATTTATTGTATGTCCAACATACACTATCAAAATATCTCCCTACAGGAGCTTATTTTGCCAATTACAACAGAGTTTTGGTCATTCCAAGTTATCTAGTGGAGGACCAATGTGAGTATGTGTGTTGTGCAAACAATGATCAACTAGCTACAACCAGTACGATTATAATCCAAGGTAGGTGGTTACATGTTCCACAGACGTGCCTAAATACTATTATGAGCTTTCATTCTAGTTTTCTGTTGTCATTAACTGAATCTCCCTTTCAGCTGAACCATACTCCACTGTTCCACTTCTGGGCAAGCAAATTAACTTGGACCTGTGGAGCATTGGGTATACCAGGTATTTTTGTCCGTGGTTGAGAAATCAAGCAGAACAGAATGTCAACTGTCTACCTCCTGGATTTGGGATGGTACCACATCCAAGATAATGTGCTGTCAATTAGTCATCTAGACCCTCAGCATAATCAGGATATGTTTCAATGCTGTGACCAAATCCAATGTAGATCACGATAAGTATTTTATGTAAGTGCATTGTATACAACTTTTCTCTTAGTGTAACATTTTTTCAGTAAAACTATATTTATGTTATGCTTTGCTTCAGCTCTTCTGGCATCTCTTAAGAAGTTGAGACCTGTGGTGCAGAGGGTGGCAATGCAATGTGACTGTGAGTTGCAACCCTAAAGCAGCTTCAAGACCCAAGTTCACGTGGAAAAAATATGGCAATGTTCGTGGTATGTTTCTTGTAATAGAAATCTTAACCATTTAAAATATTTCAGTTTTCAATTCTGATTGATATTTGATTGCAGGGAGTGGAGGGTGTCCAATCATCCTAGAGCATGGAAATATGGTCAACAAGAGATGATGATGGTACTAATTTGTTTTCAGCAGAGAACAGTAAATAGCAGAGATGATGGCTTTGGACCTCTTACAGTCTTGGGTATGTGTTAGTGTATATACATCAGATTTATTTTTAGATTATTGTCTTGTGATGCTTTGTCAGTTGAGATGCTTGTTGTAGCTCATAATTGGACCCACAATGGAGAAGAAAGGAGAAAGGATTAGCAGGTACAGTTTATTTTCTCTGTTACTGTTACATTCATACTTGTGTGAATTGTGTTTTCTAATTCATTTATTGCATTTCTTTCTTCGTTTAGAAAGGTTTTGGACATATATAAGCTAACCTGCTTTCACCAGGTTGTATATGAGTTCAGAGTTGTGGCTGCCAATGCTCTTAGCAGCCCCAGTCCTCAGTATGGCATACCTCCACATCATTCTTTTAAATCCCCATCCAAGATTGGTGGCGGTGGTGGAAAAAATTGAGATTCTATTATCAAATGGGCTGTAAGTATATTTTTATTTGGTTGAACATGTTTCTAAATTTTACATGTTGTAAAGATTTAAAAAAAAAAAAACTTACCCATTTCCCTTTTTAGGTCATAATGGTTTAGGCATTTAATTATTTCAAAGTGTTTTTGCGAAGGACTGAACCCGACACTGACTTCCCAAGAACAAGATAATGATTGCATCGCTGATTTCAGAGCGTGCATTGCCATCCCTGGTATGATGATATGGTACAAGCAGTAAATGATGTTCAGGACAGGTTTCAGCATTTTCATCTAATTGAATGTCCTTTATGTAACATGGCAGGTGGTTGACCAAACTCCCGAGAAGATCAGAGGAAAATTGATTGGATACAGGGTGAGTGAGATCTTTCCTTTTGATTTTAATCTTGTGAGGAAGTACTGCAAATGTAGTGTATGATTCATTAAATATTACAGTTTTAGTATTGGGGAAAGTACCCAGAAGAAGAGGATGCTGTGTATCTCCACAGTAATCCATGGTCTCTGATAGTCTGATTCCTGATGCATACTATTTTGTCAGGTCATGGCTTTTTCTAAATGTTACTGGAGAAAGACCTGAGAGTAATTGTTAAATTGGTTTGTACCTCACTCTACAGATAAGTTTTTCTTGACCTTCGCTCTGCTATTTTTCATACTTTTCTTTTTCTTTCAGTAACATTCAGAACCACTCATAAATTGTCTTGGCAAACCCAGCAATTACCTGTGACATGATTTCTTAAGTCAACATAACAACTGTTGCTATGAGGCATTCCTCCCTTCGCTCAGCAACGGAATGACTGCAGCAACAGTGTTACAACTACCTCTACCTTAAGGTATGTTTTATTTTCTGTTGTATCACCTGCCTTCGTATTGAATTTTTTCTTATCCTCTCATCGTCCATCTATCATGTTTTCTCTTGCTTTAGGGTTCGACTTTATTCTCGCCTAATCATTGGACACAGTTTTAATTGTTAATAAATCAGATCTCAGAGGATATTAGCAATGGCAAGTGTTCCAGAATCTTGTTTTTAATTTTAATTCACAATTAACAATATAAATTCTGCAGACATTTGTTGTTATAGACAAGACTAGAAAGGAACATACTCTACATTATCATGTGATAGTGTAGGCTATTTACCAATCAGGCTATTTACCTATGTTCTTCTAGGTAAACTATTTTACTGAATTACAATACAATCTGAATGGTAACAAGGTTAGCTCATGTTGAACTTACAAATTTTTGAAAGTTCTTTTATGTAGGTGACTCATTGCTTCAAATAGTGTGTATCAATCTTATTATATTGGGACAATGGAATAATCACTTGTTGTGTCAGCAAGTGAAGCCCCTGCTAGTATGATTTTCAGAGTGATCAATGTATTGCACTCAAGGACTCTGTATGCATGTTTGCAAGGTATGTCTATGTAATAGCAGCAAAGCACTGATGATGCTGTGTTTTGTCGCTAACATGTTCATTAATGTCTTCTCTTTTTCAGTGCCGGTTAAACCCACCGAGAATCCAAGTGCTGAACATGTTATTTATTTTCAACATCATCATCATCAACAGCTGGCATTGGTGTTTTCAGTGAGGAGCAAAATGAATTGAAGGAGAGAAAGTCATGTAAGTTTTGTCAAACTCTGTGACTGTAATAATACGTAGGTGTACCACTTCTCTTCACTCCTCAAACATTTTTTTAAAAATGCTCTGTCATTTTACAGGTGTCCTTCTTGGCTTTTTATACCAATTTTGGTCTTATTGATCAAGATACTGGAGAAATGGTAAAATATAATTTCCTCTTTACAGGTGTCCTTCTTGGCTTTTTATACCAATTTTGGTCTTATTGATCAAGATACTGGAGAAATGGTAAAATATAATTTCCTCTTCCTGTATTTGATCTAAATACTACTGAGCGAATGGTCTGTATCTTAACTTTTGTTTTGTCTCAGTAACTGCTGTTTTTCTGATTTATTGATAACTTCTATAATTTTTATATCCCCTCTAATACATTCTGCTACTTCCCATAATTTCCCTTTTCTTTCAGTAACATTCAGAACCACTCTTAAATTGTCTGGAGAACCCAGCTGTTACTTTTGACATCACAACAGTTTACACGAAGCATTCCTCCCTGCCGTCAGCAATAAAATGACTGCAACAACAGTGCTACAACTGCCACTACCACAACCACAAGGGGAGAGAGACATGCGAGTGAGTTTTCTATCAGACATTTTCATATCTTTTTCAGTTTCAGGAATTTAACCAGTTTAATTTAAGAATGTTCTATTTTAGTTTTCAGAGGACCTTCTGGCTTGGTTTTGACCATTTTTCTCTGTCGCCTTTGATCTCTGGCAATGATGCAAGAGACGGTTACAGGAATTTCTTTTCATTCGTTATCAATCAATATTGTGTAAGTAGTTAGTATCTTTTATTTTCTGTCTCATCAACTGCCCTCTTACTGAATTGATTCTTATCCTCTCATTGTCCATCTAATACGTTTTCTCTTGCTCTAGGGCTTGACTTGATTCTCACTTAAGCATTGGACACAATCTTAATTGCAAGAAGGTGAGAAACCAGATCTTAAAAAATATTTGCAAAGGATTTTTAAATATTCTTTTGGAACGGTATGACGTTCGTATTCAGTTTAATTTTATACAGACTTTTGATATTGTAAGCTGGAGTAGAAAGGAGCAAAATGAATCATGTGGAGACTAGCAATGGACAGTGAGATCATTTATTTGCTATGAACTGGCACAAGACATTCAAACAAAGAAGAAATGGTACAAGCATTATCAGGTATTTGCTGAAATATTTTTCAACTTGAATTATTCATACATATATTCTAAATTTAAACAAGGTGACAAGCTGAATGGGTTGTTTTAATTTTTTATTTAAGGTGGACTTACATCAGACATGCAAGCAAAGAAAGAAAGTAAAGCAAGACAAGCAAACGGATTCGAGCACTGTTGACGACAGTCTAGCAATTATTAGCTCATACACTACAAAACATACAAAAAAAGTAAAATCGCAACAGGCTTCATAAGGTATTGCATGTTAATTACTTCTAGCTGAATAACATTCTGAATTGTAGCAATGGTGCTTTGATTGAACTAATTAATTGTTTTAATCTTCAAGGTTTCACAGAGGTCTCCTTCATTTACATAATGATGGAAGTTATGACATGAGCATGCCATAGTTGATTTTTGAGGTGAGTATTATAATTCATCATTCCTTTTTATCTTTTCATTCTGTATTTTTTGGCTAAGATTTTTCAAACACATAGTACAAACTTTTTTTTCTACTTTCAGCTGTTGCCATAGCATTTACAGAAGCAATGTCCCATGGTTGGTGCCGTCATAATTGAAGAACAAGTGGAGTCAGAGATGTGAACGGGGCCAGCAGGTGCAGCAGAGATGACTAGTAGTAGCAAAGCTCACATGCAACACACCAAAAAAAACAACACTCAAGACAATAATTTTCAGGTAACTTGCCATTACACTTTATCACTTAAATTAGTTCACTGAATTTGTTTATTATTGTTATATTTGTTTGTAGGTGAACTGTTAAATCGAATGCCGTTAGAAATCAACCATCAAGAGGAATCAGAACTCAAGTCATAGGTGGAAGTAAATAGATGATTATAACAGTTATCCTTTCAGGTGAGATTAATGCTATTATTTTTTACAGTTTGAAACTTCTCATTTTTCATTTCATTTTCTCTCTAAAATATTTTTACAGACTGTCAGTTGTGTGTGTTTTTCTTTTTATCGGCAGCAGCAACAGCTGTTATCCCAAGTCTGGATGCAGTCAAGAGTCAAGGAAAGGTGCAGGCAGTGAAGTTGATCAGAGGCTCTTTGAGGACAGAGCTGTGCTGACTGGTAGCAAAGCATACATGCAACACACTCAAGCATAACCCCATCAGCTGATTTGTCTACATACTGGAGGATCTGTTAGCCATTATTGAAGGAAGAACTTTTCATACAATTTGTTCTGTATGAAATAAAATATGTTGTTCTTATGGTGACTTCATATATTTGTATTCCTAAGTGTGCCTATTGTGCTCTGAAAGTCTTAACTATTTTCTGTACTTCCTTAAAGTGGAATCATCTGCATGTTGCTAGTTTTCGGTACCTGGTTTAGGACCAGACAAATTTGTCCAATTAGTGTACACATCTCATCCGTACCAAGTACTTCCGTCCTTTGCTGGGTTTCAGTGCATGATTTAGGACCAAATAATTGTTCCGTTAAATGTACGTATCTCATCCGTACCAATTACTTCTGTACTTTGCTGGGGTTCAGTACGTGGTTTATGACCATAATAATTTGTCCGTTAAATGTACGCATATCATCCGTACCATCAACAAGACAGTCACTCTCCGTACCCTTCAGGAGTCTACGACATGGCCAGCTGGCTTTTCTTAACTATCCGTCTTCTGTACATAATTAAGCCATTAAAATGTTAGTACGGACAAACCATACTTTTTCTGTACTGGGTACGGAACTGGTACGGATGGTCCAGATAAATAATTGACCAGACTTTTTCCGTACAAAATTCCGTACTTTTTTCCAGCAGTGGCCTTGGTGGGGGAGCCACGGAGGCGACCAGCTCCGTCGCAACCAGCTCCACTTCCGCCCAGGAGCGGGAGGCTTCCACCCGGCGTAACCACTCAGCCTGCCACATAGGGAAGCGGGGGAGGCCCTGGGATTAGCGATGGGCGAGGCACGCGGCGAAGGCGGCTTCGATGTTTGAGTCCGGTGGACGGATGGTGGAAGGTCTGATTGAGACAAGAGACCCACTAGAACTAACTTTTATTTAGACTGTCAGTCAGCAGGTATCATTGGGTACCACTTTTAGACACATTCACATTCGGGGTGCCAACCTAACATAACAACAGCGGCCTGGTCCGCGCAGTGCTGACCCGCGGCGCGGCAGCAGGGCTAGGTCCAGTGGAGGAGCACGACGAGCCAATGGTGGAGGGGGCCCCGGGAGTTACGGAAGGCGAGGCCTGCA
This sequence comes from Stenchaetothrips biformis, assembly GCA_030522485.1. Classification (NCBI taxonomy): domain Eukaryota; kingdom Metazoa; phylum Arthropoda; class Insecta; order Thysanoptera; family Thripidae; genus Stenchaetothrips; species Stenchaetothrips biformis. The sequence continues at coordinate 17,387,984 of CM060094.1, read as the reverse complement.
ACGAGGGCGGCCTAGCAGCCACGGGGCTGACACGCGGCGCGGCAGCGGGGCGGGATCCCACGGCGGAAGGATGGGGCTCCGGGGAGGGGGTGGAGGTCAGGCCCTCGTCTGGTGAGGGGGGGGGGGAAGCGAGTCTGGTGAGACAGCGGGGGGTGTTACGCCAGCATGGAGCAGACTGACCGGTTCTGGATTGTGGGCGGGCTGCCGCCTGCTGGGCTTCTCCTCGGGGTGAGCGAGGCGTCCTCGAAGCGACGGTGCGGCGATCCCTGCTTGCCTTCGGCGTGATTAAGGATTGAAGAAGATTATGTTAGAAAATTCCGATCGAGTAAGCCCCTTTATGGTTAAAACTTTGGTCGGGGGTCGAAATTAAATTTAGTTTCGTCATCAGCACCTCCGAAAACACGAAACTATGAAAAAAGTCTTTAAAATGTGAAATCACCAAAAAAATGCACTTCTTCCGCCGTTATTTTTTTTTTGGTGTTTTTTCGCTGGCACGACTGTACGAATTGTGATAGAAAGCTGTATTTAGGCGTGTGGCAACCCAAGGACATCTCAGCAAGTCAAAGAAAAAGTTTTATTACAACCACGACGTCCGAATCGAAATGTAAATGTTCTATACCATTATAGTTCAAAACTTGTATGATCCAGAAAATTGACATTTCGATTCGGACGTCGTAGATGCAATGGAACTTTTTCTTTGACTTGCTGAGATGATGCTGAGAGGTGCGCTCACGGAGAGCGAAGGGGGAGGGGGTAGAGTGGTTCGTTTTTCCTTCATGTTCAAATTTTGGAGTTGGGTACCTTTCATTCGGTTCCGCTTTCCATATGATGAATTTTGGCACCTCAGCCGGCAAAATCAGCCCAGCGGAAAAGGTCGCGAAAGGGGCTTAAGTGCGCCTTAACAGCCCTTAATGACTCAACGTCTAAGTATCGATGTAGGACCTTCGCCATATTGTAAATGTAGTGATTTCGACGCCCAAGGGTCAAAATTTTGCCCGTTTTGCCGTATCTTTACTCCTTCAGGGCGAAAAAAGCGAAAACGTTGCAAAAACATCCTATTTAGCTGAAAACACTATTTTAGACCACGTTTTCGCTTTTTTCGCCCTGAAGGAGTAAAGATACGGCAAAACGGGCAAAATTTTGACCCTTGGGCGTCGAAATCACTACATTTACAATATGGCGAAGGTCCTACATCGATACTTAGACGTTGAGTCATTAAGGGCTGTAAAGGCGCACTTAAGCCCCTTTCGCGACCTTTTCCGCTGGGCCGATTTTGCCGGCTGAGGTGCCAAAATTCATCATATGGAAAGCGGAACCGAATGGAAGTTACCCAACTCCAAAATTTGAACATGAAGGAAAAACGAACCACTCTAGGGAGGGGGGTTTGTCCTTGAGAAAGTCATTCTCTCGGGAGAGGAATGGTGGCCTTGAAAAAGGCCGTTTTAATGTTGGTCCTAGGACCAACGAGCTGCAGGTTGCTGCTGCTACTCCTGGTCCTGGTGCGCCTCGGCCACACGGCGAGCCTCCGCGCCGCTGGCCCGCAGCTCGGCTCCGCGTCCCCTCAGCAGCTCCAGGACCTCCCTGGCAGCCTGACTGCTCAAGACCATGGTCTCCTTCCCACTGGAACAACAACAACAAAAAAAAAGGGAAGTTAGAGAGGGAGAGACAGAGAGAGGGACAGAGAGAGACTCAAAAGGGGTATGTGGCATCTTGCGGTCATTGTACGCGCGCAGCCTACACTCCCTCCCAGTCAATAAAATTAAACCCCAAAAAACGGCTAGGCAATGGATGAGATGAACGCCAAGCAAATATAGCAAAGCCGAAAGATAGCCACAACCCCATCGACACTCCCACTCAGTAGCACTCGATTACTGACAGACTTGTATTGTACTTACTTAGACAGCGTCCAGCCGCAGTCCTCGACGCGGAGGAGGGCGTAATCCGCCACCTCGGCGCGCAGGGCGCCGCTGAAGCTGTCCTGGGCTGGGCTGGTCATGGCGCGTCCGACCGACAGGGGAGCTCGAGACCGAATGCGGCCCGTCAACTTGTTTGGCCAGAGATAAATACTAGCTGCACAGAGATGTGCGGCTTCCGTGGTGGAGCTCGTCCTATGTCTGTTAGAGCCTGTGATTGGTCGGCGGAGGGGCGCGCTCTGATTGGCTGCCGCTCCCCCCACGCCTCCAGGTAGTAGCTTGCGCCAACCGTTACCAGATTCAAACGAGGTATGTTGACAGTAGGCGTTATTCTGACTATAACATCATTTAAGGTGCGGTGTTTGTACTTAAATAATTGTTCTGTGTGTTCCGGTGAACATTTTAAGCCATCCGGATGTGTGTAACATGGAGCATGGCTACATCGAGTAAGTAAACATTAAACTTTAATTATGATAATTACGGCCACCACTTCTCTCTCTCACTCTCTTTAAGAAACAAAACATAATCTGATCTTATTTTCTGGCTGGTTTCTTTTTTGTGGGGTAGGATGGTTGCTTTGACTTTGATGGTGGATTCCTCTTCAGGTTAGTTCTTGTTGCCACGGTTGAACGTTTGAAGAGTCCTCGCACCATCCTCTTGGCCACAGCATTGCCCAGCAACTTCCTGTAAACGTTGGTGACGAATTCCAGGAGATGCTGCTGGAGCCTCTCTTCCATCCCGCACACAAGTCAACCCGACAAATCGAGAAGCTGGAGGTCATCGTAAACCTTCAAGAGAAGAGCCTCCTGGCTGAGCTGCGTCTTCAGTCCATCTCTGCTCTCAAAGGTTTCAATGTGGGCATCCAGCCTGCAGAAGAACTTGAATGCTGTGTCACTTGGAACAGTCAGCCCATTGACCCGCTTACCATCTACAGTCTGTCCTCTGTTCTTGCAGTCGATCCACTTCCTCACTTTTGGGTCTGTAATCTTGTCGGCGTTCTCACCACCCTCAGAGAAATTCTTTTTGATGTGCTGGAATATAATGGTGTTCCTTTCTTTCTTGATATTTTTCCAGCACTCCCGCTTGGTCTTCCACAGGACCCAACCTGAGATGTACAAGACATTCTCCAACCTGTCGTCATATTGTGTCATTGAAGGTGGTGGAAGGCGTTCCCTCATCTTGGACAGCCTGAAGAGAGCGTAGTTGTCCTTTACCCGCATGAAGAAACAGCTGAGGAATTGTGATGTTCCTTCCAATCCTGCTGTCAGTCTCAAGATGATGGTAGAGCACTTGTTGCGGAACTCTTCGTCAGAAGGCCATGTAGAGGTGTCACTAAATCATGTCTTTCTTGAGATAAAAAAATTGGCTTTGATTGGTCCATGATGCCTGCAATTTCACCTACAACCAAGTTGAAGATGTCATCAGCTTCAGAAGTTTTTAGTACATGAGCGATGGCTTTCACCCTCTGAAGAGATGCACCATCACCCTGCATTGCCAAGATGGTGTCCAATGCAGCATGACTCATAACTTTGGCAGCGCTTCTGACCTCTGCAGGAGTGCAAAGCAATGCCCATCGTGCTGTAAAAAACAAATAAAAAAAATTCATAGAACTTTTTTAACTTAAAAATGTCATCTGGTACTCATTTTTCACAGATGACCTTTGTATATAACTACCAGTTAAAAATATTTGGTCATTTTACATAATATTTCAAAGGTTTGTAATTTGTAATGTCTAACCCTGTATATTGTGAAGCCGTATGTGTGATGTCAAGAAGGCCTTTCTCCCCTTTTCAGAAGTGCCTTTGAAGGCCACACCACATCCTGGACAGGGCGGTGGGAGCCTGTCGTCGTACTCCCCAGCATCATATGCCAAGGCATCCTCATCTCCATCTTCTTCCGCTGGATCCAATAGCAAGGAGAACTTGCTGGAGAACTCGCTCTCAACTGCGCATACCTCTGTTCCAGAAGCATTTAAATGATGAATGTTTCAGAATAATTACCATGTTTGAGCTCTCCACGACGGGCTTGACGAGCCCATTGAACTGCTGGTCGCAGCAGGGATGCATGTAGTCGGGCCAGTCATCATGGGGGCTTTTTCTCTGGTACCTCCATGTGACCTCTCTGCTGCCAATGGAGCCTACCTTCTCCACGGTGATGGTATGTTTCTGGCCCCTCAGAACCACGTTAGGCCGATCAGAATGATTAAGGAAAGAGGCAGGGCCTGCCAGATACCAGTCATTGTCACAAATACTACGTAGTGTGACATGGTAGCCCGGGTGTTGTTCTGGCAGGCCACGCACTCTTAGTCCTAGGATCTGCGGGCTCGATAACACTCTGAAACCAAACAAAAAATAACTGTGAATAACTAACCAGGAAGCTTGCAAAGATGAGTGATTCATATGTGTTGGTTTACGTACTTCTCAGCACCATCTCCAGGTTTGAGAAAAAGTCCCATTCCATATTCACAGAATCTTGACACGAAGAGGTTGCTTGCTAGCACATAGCACTCGTATAGGGTATCCTGGAGTTCTTCAAACCCCTCATCTGATATCCCCCCCCCTTCTTCTCTGATCTTGCTCGTTTTCATGTGCTTGCATTTTAGCTTTCTTCCAAAGAAGTATTTACTCCAGGCCTGGTCAATGTTCCAGAGTAAAACAAATTGTTCCTCCGAAAGGAGGCTGAGATTTTCCGGCGTTGAAACCTTTTTTCTCTCCGATTGACGAAGCTGCAAGGAACAGAGAGGTAAGTAAAATGGTAAGTTCATTTTGATAGAAACTGACTGGGGTTTAATTATTTCTCTCTTTTCAGGATTCACTATTACAAGTAGAAAATTAATTGCTATTGACCACGACTGGTATGCAGGACTGCTAGGATTTCTTCAGGCAACAATCATCAGACTTCTACCTTGGCGCGTCTCACACAGTATTGGATAAAAATTTATTTTTTGTATACGACAAATCGCTAACAAAAATAGGATTTAAATAAATAGAGAAAAAGAATGACGATCAGCAATGCCCAGACAGCTTCAGTATACCCTTAAAGGACCTCTCTCTTAACGTTGAGGATGCCAATGGCTACGCTGTCTCACACAGTATTAGATAAATGATATTTTAAACGTTGTTCCGCACTGTTAAAAATCCAGCCGATTGAGAATAGAAAATTGACGCAAAGTTAATTGATATTCCCCACCGTTCACAAACAGCCAATCACTGTTTCCGAACGGAAAAAATAAATCTGGGAACAAAAATATACCGTTTGTAAACGGAAAATGCGTGTTTCACAACGAAACGCTAGAAAAATCCGTTTGGAAACACGAGTTTTGTGTTCACAAACGGAAAAACATTATTGGCATAACGCTTTACCTGTTATTTACTTTAACAGAGGGCAATGTTTCTATAATTTGCGTAAATCTTTCCATTTGAAAATGGTCGGAACACTTTCCAACTTTATTCACGGATTTCACTGAACAGGTTACAGAAATTGATGGTATGACAATTAAAAATGGTGGTCCGGCATCTTGTTGATCTTTACACACTCCCAAAACATATCACATATTCCTCGTTTGGCGGCAAAAAGCAAAAGCGTTTTAACTGCTTTGGGCTGAACCGCTCCGTTTGAGAACGGAAATTTCTAACAGTGCGGTCAACGACCAATCGCTAACAGAAATGCTTCTTAAATTAATTGAGCACTAGAATAAGAATACCTAATGCAAGAACAGCTTTGATATATCGTAAAGAGACCTCTTTCTTAACAGTAAGGATGCCCATGGCTTCGATGTCTCTCACAGTTTTGAATAAATGATCATTTGTTCCTTTTTTGCTGACGACAAATCGCTAACAGAAATGCGGTTTAAATAAATAGAGAACCAGAATGACGACCAGCAATGCCAAGACAGCTTCAGTATACCCTTAAGAGACCTCTTCCTTCACGTTCAGGATAGCCATGGCCACGCTGTCTCACACAGTATTGGATAAATGATCATTTGTTTCTTTCTATCGTTGACGACAAATCGCTAACAGAAATACGATTTAAGTTGATTGAGAGCAAGAAGAAGGATACGCAATGCAACGACAGCTTTAATATACCCTTAAGGGACCTAACGTAAGGGATGCCCATGGCTACGCTGTCTCAAACAGTATTGGATAAATAATATATTATAATGCTGTTTCGGTCGACGACAAATCTCTAACGGAAATACCTACCGGAGGTGTTATTTGACCCTTGGTTGCTTCTTTTCTCAAGACTGGAGGCCCAAATATAGGAGAACATTTCCAGTTGACGATGACGGCCCCTGCTGTGAACAGAGACAGGAAGGAAACATGGTAAGAAAAAATTGGTGTAAAATTTTTACAAACTATTTAGAGTTTTATTATTTTTACCTCTGAAGGGACTACATTGACAGTGGGGAGTGCCTCGATTCCCTGCAAAGGTCAAAAACAGGTAAATAACGTAGTCAGTAAAATTTGGTTGCGTCTTTTGAGCTGAATTTACCAACAGGAATGCGTTTTAAATATATAGAGAACAAGCATGACCATCAGCAATGCCAAGACAGCTTCAGTATACCCTTAATAGACCTCTCTCTTAACGTTAAGGATGCCCATGGCTACGCTGTCTCACACAGTATTGGATAAATGATATTTTTTAACGCTGTTCTGGTCGGCGACCAATCGCTAACAGAAATGCGTTTTAAATTAATTGAGAGCAAAAAGAAGGATACGAAATGCAAGGACAGCTTTGATATACCCTAAAGGGACCTCTTTCTAAACAGTAAGGATGCCCATGGCTTCGATGTCTCTCACAGTTTTGAATAAATGATCATTTGTTCCTTTTTTGCTGACGACAAATCGCTAACAGAAATGCGGTTTAAATAAATAGAGAACCAGAATGACGACCAGCAATGCCAAGACAGCTTCAGTATACCCTTAAGAGACCTCTTTCTTCACGTTCAGGATAGCCATGGCCACGCTGTCTCACACAGTATTGGATAAATGATCATTTGTTTCTTTCTATCGTTGACGACAAATCGCTAACAGAAATACGATTTAAGTTGATTGAGAGCAAGAAGAAGGATACGCAATGCAACGACAGCTTTAATATACCCTTAAGGGACCTTTTTTATAACGTAAGATCGTCAATCTTGCTGTCTATATATTTAAAACGTAATTCCGTTAGCGAATTGTCGTGTCGGTGATGGTGAAGGTTCCGGGTAGGCAACCAGCTCAGCAGCTTCGGGAGAGGCTTGCCGGGGCGGCTCCGGGGGAGACACTGGTAGAAAAAAGAACGGAAAAAGTACGGAACATGTCTGGTCAACAATTTGCCTGGACCGTCCGTACTTGCCAAGAACGGAACTTTCTGTACTTTTTTCCGTACTCGTCTACATGAGCATATATGGAGCAGGTACGGACGTTCCTTGCTTTCGTCCGTACTTCCGTACTGTATTCTTCTGTACATTTTCCGTACAAAAGTACAGCAATTTTTACAAGGGATCTTGGTGAGGCGCGGAGCGGCGGGCTGACAACAGGGGCCGGTGGGGCAGCCAACCTGGCCAGCCGGATGGCAGCGCTCTGAAGTTCCTCGAAGGCCTCCTCAGCCAGGGCGGCCTCGTCGACTTCTAAGGGCACTTCCGGGTGGACTTCCAAATGATGCTTGCGAGCTGCCTTGACGGGGTATTTCCCTGCGTTGGCCTCGCTGAACTCGAGGTTGCATGGGAGGCAGGCAAACACCACTGCAGCGGCCCGGTCGTGATGCTCTAGCATGTGGTGCTTGAGCGAGCCAATCCTTGTTGCAAGAGTCTTGGCGGCGTTCTCTGTTAAGATCCCCTCCCGACGGCATGGTGGGCAAGAAATAGGCCGCCCGCCGGGTACAGAAATGAAAAGCTGGTGAGCCATGCCGAAGCATGGTGCTTAACGTTGGAATTAACAGAGCGCACAAAGGGGGGGGGGGCAGAGGCCTTCGCACCGCCTCAATCTGCGGGGGGCTTACCCTATCGCTTCTCGGCAGTACTTACACTAAATTAAAAAATAGATACACTGCAAAAAATTCCGTGTTTTGGTACGGAAAATGTACAGAAAATGGGGTACAGAAAAAGTACGGAACCTCCGTACTGGTTCTCTGTGGTCCCCATAAGGATCTCATGTAAACTGCTACAGAAAACATGTACAGAACCTCCGTGGCTGGCAAGGTACGGACGGTCCAGGTAAAAAATTGACCAGACACTTTCCGTGTAATTTCTGTACTTTTTTCTATCCACTGATATAAGAAAAGTCGTAAAATTATGAACCATTCTTGTATAGTATTTTCCCATAGTACATTCATATTTTTACGAATAATTTTATGACGAATGATTCATTATTTTTATGAATAACTCGTTTTTTTACGAATGCTTCATAAGACATATGAATAATTCATTATATTTCATTATGAATGTTTCGTTCCCTAGTTTTTTCGTTAAAGCATCACGAGCTGTTCGTAACTTTACGAATGATTCATAATTTTCTTTTATGAGCCATTCGTAATATTACAAATCACTCGTAATTTTATGAATATTTCATAATTTTTCTCTTAAAAGTACGAATAATTCTTACTTTTATGAATAATTCATAATTTTCTCTATGAGCTATTCATAATATTACGAATCATTCGTAATTTTATGAATGTTTCATAAGGTCTTTTAAATGAGCCATCCTTGTACAGTATTTTCCCATTGTAAAATCGTAAATTTACGAAAAATTTAACAATGAATGGTTCATTATTTTACGAACAACTCATAGATTTTGGGTACTTTTCGGTCACTTTCAGGCAATTTTTCCGCAAAAATTACGAAAGATACGTAATCCTTTTCTTATGAATGTTTCATAGAACGTATTTTACGAAGCATTCGTAAAAATTAAGAAGCATTCATGGTCAAATTTGTCGTAAAATTACGAAAACTTTTGTCAGTGTCAGTGTATGTCGAGAATTTAAAACGCGAACGCGGCGCGACGCGGTATCACAGGCTAGTATCACAGATTAGGATGGGGCCGGCACCGAAGCGCTCACGACCTTGGGTGCGGGGGACTCGAACCGCCGACTGGGCGGTGATCTCGTCGAAACCTTCCCCTAGGCACACCACGATTCAGATATTAGCCAAAAGGCCGAGAAGCGATGGGCTTCAAATCGAATACCCCAAAAAGAAGGAGACATGGTCAAAACAAAGAGTGCAAACAATTCTGTCACTTTCCCCGTTGGAAAGGAAGCCGAGAAAGTTGACATCTCTAGTATCCATAATAAATCCCAATATTTTTTAAAAATCCATTGAGTCAAGCTTTATCAATACCTTAACTCTATTAGAAATTAATTCCAGCTTCAACAAACCCGATTCGAGAACGGCGCTCCTGCCGCAAGCTAACTCAGCACATCAGGCTTGTATCACTGATGCAGTCATTTTGAAGGTTAGGGTCACCACTGAAGTTATTTGTTCTAATCATTTTTCGAAGATTGTCACGCCTCTAAAACATAATGAGAGGCACATCCCCTTCAAATTCTTGCTAAGAGACTAACACTCACTCCTAAAAGAAGCTCTAATCATTTGAAAAGTGAACTGCGATGGTTTCACCCGATGATGCTTTTAGTTTCTATCACCCAAATTAAAATGAAAAATTCATGAATAGCATTTAAAACGAGTCTCAGGCAAGCTTCACTAGTACAAAATGCTTAAATGAAATTCAATGTTAACTTTTAATTACCAATTTTTCAGTCAGAATCAACCGTACCCAACAGATTAACAGTGTCTTCATGTGAAAACATAAGAAATGGATGAGGAGTACAAAAAACAGGCGACCAACAAAATTTCACTGAAAATGAAGTGGTTTTATTTATGAAAAACTAGTGTTAAGAATCACTTTAAAAACAAAGTCACTTGTCCTTTTTCTTTTCATTTTTCTTCTTTTTCTTCAACTCCTCCTTGTCTTCACAGATGCTTTCACACGATTGAGCGCATCTTGTAATTGATCAGGTGTCTAAAAGAAACGTTTTTTCCATTACCAACAGTCCAATAAATAGTGTCATTTGAAAACACAAATAAGAATTACTTACCCTGTTAAGGCACATTATGGCCAAAATGTACATAAAATGATTGGCACTGCAGGGCAAGGTAAAAACACTAAATGGCTTGCTGCACGGAGCATTCGTATAACCGCATCAGTGGCACACATTGATCATGATCATTGATCATTTGATCCATGAAGCGGAAGAAGGGAATAACTGGCATATCTCCAAATTGAGTTTTTTCTATATTGTTGTTCTTAAGAATGGTTGCCATGACCACACTAAATTATTTAACTCAATTCCAAGTAGTTAAAGAGTAAATCAACATGGAAAAAGGATATATCTTGACTTGGCTCCTTTTACGGTTTCAACCGAGCGGAAAATAGAGTCAACTCACCCGATATCACATGAGTCCTTTGAAAAGCTTGGAAAAAGGAGCTAACTCAAGTTATATCTTTATGCATGCCTAGGACAAAGGAGTCAACTCAACTTGTGCCCAAATTATCCAATGGCATTTGGAGACAAGTACGATTGTGTCTAAATATCACAATGGCATTTGGAGGCAAGTGCTATTGAGTCTAAATGTCACAGTTGCAAAAAGAGATAAGTCCATTTATCCCTTATGAAGCCAAAAAGCTTGAAATTTGATGAAACTCACAGGAAAATGGATTACATAGCGTAATGACGGCGACACTTCGTTAGCGAAAGCAGCCCACAGTGAAATCCTAACACAGGCCTCCACTCCAAGGGTCGTGATTTGATGCATTACTTTTGAAAATACGTATTCATCAAATTTCAAGCTTTTTCGGCTCCATAAGGTGTAAATAGACTTATCTCTTTTGCAACTTTGGCATTAAGACTCAATTACACTTGCCTCCAAATACCATTGTGACATTTAGACACATCCGTACTTGTCCCCAAATGCGACAGGATAATTTGGACGCAAGTTGAGATAGCTCCTTTTTCCACATGTTGTCCTTGATTTGCCTCGAAATTCCATCGAATTTGAAAGAGGCAAGTATAAATGACTCTTTTTTCTACTTCGATGCAAGGGAGTAACTCACAGAAACCCTACACAGAGTAGTCTGGTACTTCTGAAACTTATCAGAATTTTTAGTCATGTTTTACTGACTTACAAATCATTTACGACATTGGTTCTTTTAGCTGTAGTTCGTTCTGAAAACAGTTTTTTGTTTCTCCTGAAAAATGACTAAAATTGAGTTACCTCCTTCTTCCACTTCATGGATCATTTCACAACCGATGAAGCTATCCGTTCCTTTCTTAGGGACCATCTGTGGATGATAAAAAAAAGATGATGATGCTGAAAGGCCACAACCGCCTGCAGTAGCTCATGGACGAAAATATGAGAAGTCAGGCATATCTGCATACAAAAAGTATAGGGAGGCATTTGACAGTACGTCATTTGTCCATGACAAGTTCGGCATTCTCATAAGAGAAGACTTCCCATATTCGGATGCAGCCCCGATGCTATTGCATTTTCTGAATATAACAATCCTCGCCTGGTGCAAGTGAAGTGTCCGTTCACCCTAAGAGACCATGACCCTGAAGACTTTGAAGAAGTATGAACAAGCAATCAAAGGTATGCCTTCTGTTTGAAGAAAGATGCCGATGGGAACATTGTTCTCAAGAAAAATCACATTTACTACGATCAGCTCCAACTGTCTATAGGCATCATTGGTTTCGATGAGGCAGACCTTGTCATCTATACAAAAAAGGCCTTTCTTGTGTTGACCATCCAATGGGATCCAAAATGGTGGATAGATAATGCTGAACATTTAAAGGACTTCCATCATTGCATCTTAGTTCCTGAATATTTTATCCAGAGAACATCTAGAAATTTAGTGCCTTTTCAAATGTGGACATAACGTGTTGAAAATGTGACTTTCCTAGATGTGACGTTTACACTACCAAATTTTTGCCTGTGTCCAATTTTTTTGCGTACTAAGACGACACTCACATTTTTATGTTGCTTTCTTGTTTTGACACCAGCATGCTGAAGTGGAGATGTGACAACCTAGAAGAGGGAGAGAAACAAGCTTAATTTCATGTACATGTTAGACATATCAGTAATGTGAATTGAGTTTGGGCAGTGTGCAAAGAATACATGTAGCTCTCATTCATTACTTTCTTTAAGTAATTGTTTTTATACTAATGAGAGACCAAAGTTTTAAGATTCTGTAAGTTACAGACTTACTCTACATTATTTAATGTGCAATGCTGATAGTAGTATTATTTTTATTATTTTCCACATAGTTCCTTCTATGTAATTTTTATGTTAGCCGCTACTTGTTAATGTTCTAAAAACTTAAGTGTTGATTACTGCATTATTAGATTTTTAATTCAATTTCTGTTAAGTTGGCATAGTTGTAACCCTATGAATGTGATTTTACTACCTTTTAAGTGTGTTCAATTTATATGTGTACTTTGTATAATTATGATGATCGAGTAGGAAATGGCTTCTTTCACCTGTCATCTGTGGTTGTCACAGAATTTGAAACAAAGGTAATATACCTGAGGAGTCATTCTTTTTCTTTTCCTTATTACAAATTCTGATTCTTCTTTGTGATTAATCAGTCCAACGCTGTTTTCTTCCGTGACCTAAAATGGAATAAGATGACAATCATTAGTTGTGCCACTTTTAGCTTTGACAAAGTATTGATAATCTTCATCCGAGGAAAAAGCTTACATGATGAGAAGTCAATTTTCTTTTCCTTTTCATTCTATGTGTCTCCATTTGAAAACCATGAGACGCATTATCAGCTTTAGCAGTGCCCGCGTCCCTTCTGTTTTCTTCAAAATCCTGTCATAAAACATTAATTGCTATTAAAAAATTCACCTCTTTCTCCTACACATTTATAGCTCCATTTGTACAATACTTACAGTGACTTTTTCGTGTTCACTTCCAACTGTAACTTCCCAATTCTTAGATGTAGATATTGCCCTTCTGTTTTCAATTTGTGCCCCCTGTAAAAGAGAAGACACGAAGAGAGGTACACTGATTTCAACTTTCTTCAATGATTCACAAAGCTTTTACCTTAGGAGTGCAGGGTACCTCTGCTAGCTTCGGAGCCACATCTGAAACTTGTTCATAAATTGATGTGTGAGCTCTCTGTCCTAAATGGCTTGAAGAGAGATTCCCATAAGACATCTGCGTTACCTAGAAATTATTTCGATATAAATAGAAACCACAAAATAATTGGAGACCACAAATCCGAGAACCAAACATTAATATCTATAAAAACAGACTCAACTGATGTGTCATTGATTAGGAACAAAGCGCCATTCCTGTTACATCTCATGATGTAGGTGAAATGATTCTTATCACCTAAAATGCTGCATGATAATTCATACTTCGCTTTATTTATGTTATCCGTCAGAACCATGTCAGGATATACAGTTACTGCCTTTCTTATAAGACTTGAGTCAGTTGTAGGTCCACAAAACGTTGGAAGGACATGAAACAATTTTATTAATGGCAGCATATAACTTATGACACAAACGGCATTGAGTCAGCGCTAAAACATACATACCTCAATAACCGGATGCAGAATAACCTAGGCAGAGTTACATCAGTGCACTCTTCTATGTAAACTTTCACTGAAACTCTATCGGCGTGACTTCGTGCCGTATTAGGGGCGTGAATGAAGTGTCACGCAAAAAAAACGGCATGACAGAAAGTCATGCCCAAAATCGGCGTGACTCAGAAATTCACGCCAATTTTTGGTGTGAATTTCCTGTCATGCCGGTTTTCGGCATGACTTTTCTCGTAAAACGCACTGCCATTCACGCCACATGACGGCGTGACTCACATGTCATGCCATTTTTCGGCGTGAATTTCCTGTCATGCCAATTTTTTGGCGTGACTTTTTGTCACGCCATAATTTGGCCATGTGTCCGACCGTAACATTTTCAGTGTAACACGTTACTTTCTTCAGTCACTCCAGGTTACCCATGAAACTGTGATGTAATTTTCCCAAAATAAGGGAAAACAAATGAAAGGGATCGGTGATTGTGTGAAGTTCCTCTGATATATCTGCAAGTAAAAACACCGGTTGTAAGATTCACATTACACATTTGTAAGGAAACATACTTCATTATTTTTGTACCTGACAGGATTGTAAGTGCTGATGTATCAGCATCAAAAAGTTGATTCATGCATGACAGCAAAAGGCAAATGAGACAGTTACTTTTGACCCAGCCAGATTGATGCTCAACAAACATTTCTAATATACATTCATTGTGCAAAATAATCTGTAAAGAAAGTTTATTAGTGAGTTTCAGTGATCGGATGAAATAAAACACATTGCAGCGACTTCAGTACTTACTTGGAGAACAACATTCAAGTGACTGCATGCGTTCACGTTAGGGATGCCTATGTGAAGGCTTGAATACACTCACGATCTGAAACGATGACAAAAAACCAATCAAAGGATGACAACAAGTAAGACAAAGGCATCTTAGGATATATGAAGTGACATCAATCAGAGAAAAGGTATTACTGAGCAGAATATCGTAGTCCTCTGGTTTAATATTGTTGGAATAAGTTAGACCAGTAGTTGTGTAACTGAGAGCTGCTATATTTGTGATGTTACAAAAGGACCCATAACCTCCCGTAGCACAAGTTTTGTTTACAGTGCAAAGCGGGGTTATCGGTAGTGGCATTCAATTAAATAGTCATGGAACACTTACTGTTTGGTACTGCAACACTCCCCATGATGGTTTGGGAACGCCTTTCTTACATTACACAATACACAATTATTTATAAAAAGCCGGCAGCGGACACAAGAAGGCTTATCGTAAACAGACTCTAATGGCGGCGACCGATACCAGAGCGCGCGCGCATCGCTTCCCCCACTCCCCGAGTCCGACTGGTTCCGGTTTTGTTCTTCCTCTTGTTCTTCTTCCTTCGCCTTCCAGAGTTCTGTTGGAAGTGTCTATTGACTTAGAACCAGAATCCAACAAACGCTTTAAATGGGTCCCAGTGTAACAACTGAATCAAATGCAGCCTTCTTTATACATCAATATTCTACCGAGTCAGGGAGAAGAAGTCTGAGCATTAAAACTAATGTTCAACATTCCTAAAAAGTCAAAAGGAAATATGTGATAAGAATACAAGGTAGGTTTACGCCAGACCGTGTCTTGTCGTAACAGGCTCCGCGACGCTGCGCCAGTTACGACAATCCCTGCCTGGCGTTACACCTACCTTGGCCTGCGGCGCTTCCGTGCTTGCCTTCGGCAAGCTGTCTCAAGGATTTTTGAGGCATTGAGTAATGCACCACGTGAAATCTGCAATAAAATTTTCTAGTCGGTCGATCCCTTTTTTTCAAGATCCTGATTCGGCAAACTGATGAAGTTGGGCTCCTAGACCCCCCTTCCGACCCCTCTTTGAAAAGGTCTTGCCGAGACCTATCGAAATCTGCAATAAAATTTTTTAGTCGGTCGATCCCCGTTTTTCAAGATCCTGATTCGGCCAACTAATGAAGTCGGGCTCCTAGACCCCCATTCCGACCCCTCTTTGAAAAGGTCTTGCCGAGACCTATCGAAATCTGCAATAAAATTTTTTAGTCGGTCGACCCCCGTTTATCAAGATGAAGGGTCCAGGTTGATTATGTTAGTAAATTCGGACCGAGGTAGCCGATTCGCAGTTAAGTTTGGTCAGGAGTCGAAATTGATTTCATTTTCGTCATCAGCACCTTCAAAAACATACGAAACCATGTAAAAATGTCTCTAAAATATTAAGTCACAAAAAAGTTGCACTTTTTCTGCCGTTTTTTTAGTGTTTTTTCGTTGGTACGACTGAATGATTTGATATAGAGAGCTGACTTTTGGCGTGTGGCGAGCCAAGGATATACCTAACAACCCTGCAAAATCTCATCCCGATCGGCCGAGCCGTTTGGGAGGAGTAGTGCGGACACACAAACAGACAGACAGACAAACAAACAGACAGACAGACAAAACTTTTCAACCCCACTGGAGTAACTGGCTTCGCTAATCGCTCAGCCAACAACTTAATATCAAGGTAGGTTTACGCCAGACCGTGTCTTGTCGTAACAGGCTTCGCGATGCTGCGCCAGTTACGACAATCCACGCCTGGCGTTACATCTACCTTGGCCTGCGGCGCTTCCCTGCTTGCCTTCGGCAAGCTGTCTCAAGGATTTTTGAGGCATTGAGTAATGCACCACGTGAAATCTGCATTAAAATTTTTTAGTCGGTCGATCCCCTTTTTTCAAGATCCTGATTCGGCCAACTGATGAAGTCGGGCTCCTAGACTCCCCTTCCGACCCCTCTTTGGAAAGGTCTTGCCGAGACCTACCGAAATCTGCAATAAAATTTTTTAGTCGGTCGATCCCCTTTTTTCAAGATCCTGATTCGGCCAACTGATGAAGTCGGGCTCCTAGACCCCCCTTCCGACCCCTCTATGAAAAGGTCTTGCCGAGACCTAGCGAAATCTGCAATAAAATTTTTTAGTCGGTCGATCCCCTTTTTTCAAGATCCTGATTCGGCCAACTGATGAAGTCGGGCTCCTAGACCCCCCTTCCGACCCCTCTTTGGAAAGGTCTTGCCGAGACCTATCGAAATCTGGAATAAAATTTTTTAGTCGGTCGACCCCCTTTTTTCAAGATGAAGGGTCAAAGTTGATTATGTTAGTAAATTCGGGCCGAGGTAGCCAATTCGCTGGTAAAAGTTTGGTCAGGGGTCGAAATTGATTTCATTTTCGTCATCAGCACCTTCAAAAACATACGAAATCATGTAAAAATGTCTCTAAAATATAAAGTCACTGAAAAGTTGCACTTTTTCTGCCGTTTTTTTAGTGTTTTTTTTCGTTGGTACGACTAAATTATTTGAGATAGAGAGCTGAATTTCGGCGTGTGGCGAGCCAAGGATATACCTAACAACCCTGCAAAATCTCGTCTCGATCGGCCAAGCCGTTTGGGAGGAGTAGTGCGGACACGCAAACAGACAGACAAACAAACAGACAGACAGCAGACAGACAAAACTTTTCAACCCCACTGGAGTAACTGGCTTCGCTAATCGCTCAGCCAATCAAAATAAAACATAAAAACTCAAACTGTGAGGAAATCAAACAGAAGAAACTGCTTTAAATGTAGTATTAATTCTGAGTTGTGTTCACTGATAATAGAACAGCGGAACCCATTTAAAACGTTTTCTTGGATACTGGTTAATTATCAATTTTGTTGCAACATGCAAAGGTCTTTAGCTGGAACCAAGGCGCGATGCCAGTATTAAGACTGTGCACATCACACATGGAAGGCAGACCTTCCATCATGCAACAAAATTGACTTAGAACCAGAATCCAACAAACGCTTTAAATAGGTTCCACTTGTAACAACTGAATCAAATGCAGCCTTCTTTACACGTCAATTTTCCTAAGGGGTTGGGTGGGGGGAGAATCGTTTGCGGGCCTTTCCAAGTTTACGCACAATTAAAAAAGAGAGAAAATTCAAGTCATTATGTGGTAGAAGTTGCAAACCGGCATGGATAAATGCGCATGAATTTACTTACAAAATTTGGGTTTCAACTTCTTTAACTTTCTTTTTTCTTTTACATTGTGATTTGGCTTCCTTTTCAAAATCAGAATCTGAGTCTGACAATACCTTCTGATTCCATAAAACAAAAATAGTTTAGAAACAAAGACCATTTATTATTCACAACTTCATAGACTGTTCCTCAAGGAAGGTGTGTTACAAACCTTATTCTTCCTCAGTCCCTCAGCCTGTTCCACTTTGTCAACTTTGTCCACTTTTTTTTATTTGGCTTGCTAAGTTTCTTTTTATCGGGCCCTCATCTGGTGATATATCTTCCTCCTGCAAGGATGAATGATTTAAAAAAAAAAAAACATTCCTAAGGCAGTCAGAAAATACATGCACTGCAACGGAGTATTCCTAACACCATCCAACCAGCGCCCCAAAGCATCCTGGTCTGACTTATCGCTTGTGTCTTCTTGCCTTGGCTTCCGTTTTGAATCTTCAGAAGCCTAAAAGAAGGCAAGGGTTAAGTTAATATCAAACTTGCCTATGAAGGACATTTGGATGAGGAATTCTTACCTTAGCACACTCTTCTTCGCTGGACTCCTCTTCCTGTTCCTTTATCAATGCCTTCTTCTGTTCCCGCCTCTGACGCAAAGGTTCCTGACAACAACAACAAAAAACATGGCTTTTGATGAAGATAATACGTCATGAATAACATGCACAAGAGACTATCATTTGTCAGTCTACTCACTTTGTCATGAGTGGCTGTATGTGCAGGTGCTGAGGCAGGGTTTCTCGCACTTCTGCGCAAAGGAGCAATGTTTATTAAGCCGCATCAAAAAAAATTTTTTTTTGCTCAAGTGACCTTTTTTGGAAAGGGCATGTCCAGGTAAGACTACCCACCATATTTGAGCGCTCTCCGACAACGTTAACCCGTGCCGCAAAGCACTTTTCTATCTGGGGGCAAGGATGCAACCCGCACGGCGGGCACATTCGCGACTCCGGCGCACAGTGGGACGAAACCCGAAAGAAGTGCCGACAATTCTAGGATGCTCCGATCGTCTCCAAAATCGCTACTCGGGGGGGTTTTGGGGATGAGAAACACGTTTCCGTCAAAATTAAAAGCCGAAAACGAACGGCAGGGGCGGATCCAGCAATCAAGGAAAGGGTTAAACTTCTGGAGTGCACCGGTCGTTGTAAATCTCCCGCTGCTCTTGGTTTTCGGAGCAAAATGAACCCATAAACGAACGCCTAGTAGTGCAGCGGGGTGCAAATAGAAACTATAAGTCGACCAAGTGATATTTTCTCAATTGAAAAAAGTTTGGTTACGAGTCAAATAATTCTAAAAGTTGTAAACAATTTTCAAAGGTCTTAACAAAAATAAAAAAACTCTCAGTATTAAGACCAATTAAACTCTTGAGATGCTTTAAACAAAAAATAAAAGAAGAATATGAGTTTAACAACAGTTAAACTTGTGTATTGTTGGGCACTATGAGTGGGAAAAGGGCGAGAAACGGTACTGTATGGGAGATAGTCCGGTTTATTGGGAGGTTCTTGTACAGGCTGGGGCTTGGCTACAGACTGACTGCGGCTCTGAAGCGCGCTCCGATTTATAGTTTGGGCAACAGTAACACCTGCTAGAGGGTGCGTTCAGAAAGCTAGGGAATAAAGGAACCTTGGCCAAGGAGGGGAAACCATACCAGAGTCAGGAAGAAGAACAGAAATCAGAACTGACACTTGTTGCTTTCAGTGTACACTGTAAATCGTTACACCACTCCCCCTTAAAAAGAAATTTACTTTATACCAGTTGCCTCAAACTTTACAACTTGTCCACACTAATCTCCCTCGTCGAAGCTGTTAATCTATCGTCACACTTAGGCCAACTCAGGGCAAGGCTGTCCAGGCCTTCCCTGACACGCCATCCGTGATCAAAATCAAATAAAAATAAAGCGAAGCAATGCTGATCCTCTATGCAGAGTGGTTATGTCAGCGACACTCATGGCACGTCCAAAGAACTTGTTAAGGACGCCATCCTGAGGTGCAACTGTCGCACCTGACCAGCAATAAGATTTAAGCTTAAACTGTCATTCATGAGAAAATTGATTAGTCTGCCCTTGTCGTTTCTGGATCTTGGAAACTGATGTCACGAGTCACTTGAAACTCTTGGTCTTGGAGAATGACGCTGCGAGGCTCTAGAAGTTCTAGAAGTTGTCGTTATAGATCTCACATGAAGTTCTGGGAAGATGTTGCAGTTCTTGTAGTTTTCTTCTGGAAACATGCAAAACACTTTGCACAGTATTTGTTTTCACCTATTCCCCCCTAAACTAATAAGAGGTGGGGTGTTTTGCCTTGGTGTTTCCTAATCCCTGACTAGCTAGCTAAATTTGCCTATCTAAAAAACCCACCATTGAGATCTAAGAATCCTATGAACTGTGTTTTAACTACAGCACTTAGCTTTGAACAGGACAGGGTACGGCTCTGCACTGCACAGCAGATGACTGCACGCTGCAACTGGTGGTTATAGCCGTCAGCTGATGTGTGGTTCCAGTAGTCCTCACCCTGGCCTGAAAGTCTTGTTGCAAAACCTTTTGACCCTTGACCTGTGATTGTCGTCTGATCAGACAATTCAAATTTTAGTAGTTTTGAAATTTTACATTAGTTTTCTCACATTTGAACTGCTTTTTCTTACGTATCAAGTTTAAAGTGATAACATTTTCAAGACTAGTTTTGACAACTCATTGTGGTGAGTACTTTTTTACTTTATATGACCTTTTTAGATATTACTCGCAGACTTCAGTTACCAACTTGACTTTTGTTTTCCAGTACACCTTTTGACTCCAGTGGGATTTAATGCAGCAGACGACTCGTCCTACCACAAGATGTAAACAGAGAGAGACCAAGGGCTCAATCTTTTTGCTTAAAATGGTATTTGTGTCATGTGAAATCTGTACAGTGTTCCCTAGTGTTAATGTGTAGGGAAACACAAAAAGCGCGATCAGGGAACTTGACCCACTGGACGGGCTTTCCTGGTGTTTTGTTTGTGTAGAAAGCACTCAATCTCGGTCCTACGGACGGGTTAAGAGTGTTTCTCTAAACAATTTAAAAAAACATTTAACTTGTGATTGGGGGGAGTTCACAAAAGGAGTACCAGGAACAAAAGGTTAATAAAGGTTGTCATTTAATGTATCAAAAATATTTTCAATTTGAATACTAGAAAAATTCAAAAGTGGTTAAAACTTTTCAGTCTCGGAGAAATTATTAAGTCAATCCAGAGTCTGAGGTTTTAAAATCATAAAGCAACACATTGTGTTTTTTTTCTTTGACTATTGATAAGCACACATGACAACCCAAACTAAAAAAAAAAAAAAGAACCGTCAAAAAAAAAAACCCCAGAGACTGTATCCAGCAACATAAAGCAGGTACGTTTTTAACACTATTTTCTTACATTACTGTGAGTAAAAATGACCCGTTTTTAACAGTAACTTCCATATTCCTTACAGGGTCAACACACACTTGAGGCTGGAATCACTTTCTTTCACTTCAATTGGCCATTCATTTCTCGTTGTCTGGATTAAGGACTTTTCACATTTCGCTTTCCTACCCTGTCCTTGGCTGTCCTTCACTGGTTGACGTCACACAGATAATCCATGCTAGACTACAACGCAAGGAATTACAAGGATATGGACATTATCCCTGGCATCCTTTTTGCTGCATTATCATGTCAGGCTTCTCGGTTCCTCAACCATGCGCTGGTCTCTACCAGCTCATCAGCCTTCAACTTTCCACGTTTGCCCATTCAACCTAAGTTTTCCTACATTTGCTACTATTCCGCTCGTACTGCTCACTCCATCCACACACTCACAAAACCGCACCCCCCGCCCCCCCAACCCCCCATTTTACTTTCAATTAACTCTCCAAAGTTTCCAATCCTTTGCTTGAACGGGGACTTTTTATATTTCTTGGGCCAGGCTTCATCTCATCTGCCCATTGTGAACTTTATATGAATTATTTTAATTCAACAAGTTTTACTCAAATGGTCCAGACTGGGCCCTGCGTGCTAATAAAATCTTTATCAATTCTTTCAGTTCTGTGCTTGTTTGCTCTGAGCCTAATCGTTGTATTTTTTTTTTTTTTTGTTTGTTTTTCCAGACTAGCAGACTAGTAATCTTCTTCTCCGTCGAATTCTTCTTCGTCTTCCTCTGCTGCTGCAATTCTCACTCGCTTTGTAGGACGCTCTTCAGACAGTAATAGTCCTCTGTTCAGGTTCTTCATCGCCTCTGCAAGTGTATTGCATGGGGCATAAGCAAGGCGTTCTGCTGCCTGCTTATCGTGAAGCCCTTTCACAAACGCTGTAACTAACGTTTCTTGGAGGTCACTTTCTGGATAAGTGACCATATAAGCTCGTCCTACTCTTTCCAGTTCCCTTGCAAATTCTTCTAAGCTCTGATCAGGTTACTGGACCAGAGTTTCAAAGTTTCTTTTTCGCTGCCACAGTGATGTCACAGCAGTAAACATCTTTCTGAGTATGTCGTCCAGCGCCTCGAACGTAGGCAAACTTTTTCTGCTTGGTCTAGAATTTGAAGCACACATCAGGGCTTTACTACGGAGGGCCGCCACCAACTTTTCTCCCTGACTCCAATCCTGGACAATCCGCTGGTGGGAGCGCTATATAAACTGTGCTCGCCACATGGTAGTAACAAATTTCTCTCGTCATACTCAGGGTAATCCGAACAAAGTTGTTGTTTCGGTTTGGGCCTCCTTGTGGTGGCTTGCTGTTGCAAAACGCTTGCTGGAAAGCTTCCTTGTTGTTGTTGGAATTGCTGCTGCTGCTGCGCCAGGATCTGTGTCCATCATGTCGAAGAAAGGCTGCATGGCTTGGAAACGAGGCTCGAGGTCACGTTCCTCTTCTTTTTTGCTTTTCCCCCGCTTTTCTGGCCCTCCTCTTCTGCACCCTGAACTATGCCTTGGACGGAGCACGCGCTGAGCTGCACACGGGCCTCGTCCACGAGCCGCGTCCTCTGCCACTGGCCACGCCCCCGGGCTTCGCTGGCGGCGCGTCGTCGGGCTCTGCTTCGGCTCCGGGCAGGCTGCTTGCAGGCTCTTCTTCCGCTCTCCTGGTCACGGGGAAGGCCAGAGGACGATCTTCGTGAGGCGAGCGACTGCGTCTGGATCACGTGGCTCGTCGTCCTCCATCGGATGTGGTAAAGGATTGGCGTGTTAGGCGTCACGTGCTTGTTGACGGGAAGGCAACTATTAATACAAAATGTTCTATCTTGATAAACACTTGGAGTACATTTCTTATCTTGCCCTATGAACCTTACTGGACAGTACCTAGCTCGGAGTCGCCTCGGCTTTTCAGTCACCGTTCAATTACTCTGTGTATTAACAGAGCGTTTCGGGACTTTCGTTTAATGCACTTGTTTACTCGTTGCCAAAGCAGCACGTTATGGGCTTTCACCTCAAAAGTAGCTCGACTTCGGCTTTCGCTCTCAGCCAGCACCAATTAGGGCTTTCACGTGTGTATTGACACGCAGCCATCCGCCTTGGGGGCTTTTTTTTACTGTAAGCCCCCAGCACGTACTCGGCTTTTCCTTTTTAGCCGCTTCGTTGGGCTTTCCACTCTTTCAACCTCTTTCAAAATGCCTACCGATCAGCACTCAAAGGGCTTTCAATCGGTCGACCCAATTGCCTCAGTGAAATGTACACCACTGAAATGAACCAGGGACAATTTTTGCATCCAGCTGGATGCGGTTTTTAAGCACTTCTAACTATCGGACAAAATATGTTATCTAGCTAGTCACGAATCTGTAACATTAAAGAGGCACAATATTGTACCATCAATTGGTTCACCAATATTGTCTCGTGTTCGAAGTACAAATATGGTGTGCCTCTTTATGTACAATTCGTGACTAGGCCGGATACAAAATGTTGTCCCCGAAGTTAGAGTGTTGCTTAAAACCGCATTCCGAGCTTAGATGCAAAAATTGTCCCTGGTCATGTAGTGTGTAGGATTGCACGAACTGGTAGTGGCCTTACACTCCGTGAGGAATAGCACGGACTATTTCAGTAGGGCAGTTTCCCTCCTTACACTTCCTATTAGGCCTCTAATTGACCTGGGTAACTATGGCCACACTCACACTCTCGTCCCCCTTAAATACGAAACTGCGGTACCGCACAATACCGCAAAACGTTGATTACCGCTGTCAACCTCTTCTAGGGTTGGGCACTATGAGTGGGGAAAAGGGCGAGGAAACGTTACTGTATGGGAGAATAGTCCGGTTTATTGGGAGGTTCTGTACATGGCGGTGGGGCTGGGCCTACAGACTGGACTTGCGGCTCTGAAGCGCGCTCCGTTTTTCTAGGTTGGGCAACAGTAACCACTGCTAGAGGGTGCGTTCAGAAAGCTAGGGAATAAAGGAACCTTGGCCAAGGAGGGGGAAAATCCATACAGAGAGTCAGGAAGAAGAAACAGAAATCAGAACTGATACTTGTTGCTTTCCGTGTACACCGGTAAATCGTTACAGTATTATGGAGGTATTATTGGATTATTATTAGTATTATTGGATTATTATTAGTATTATTGGTATTATTAGGTACTTTAGCATGTATTATTGACCAAAACTGTGAATAAACTGTGCCCCTGGCACCTAGGCAAGTTGTTGAGACCGTCGCACCCCGAAGCAAGATGGGTTGCCTACCCATCCCCTGTCTTCTTTTTTTTTTATCAGGAACAGTACTTGCACCTAAAGTAAGTGGAGTGCGTGTTGCTTGGGCTCAAAATGTCTGTAGGTGTCCTATCATTAGTGCTGCAAAGGGATTGGCAGTTCATCTAAAAAAAAAACACTTCAAATAAATCATCAGTTTGTATGTTAATAAAAAAAAAATTTAGGCATTATGTTTGCCAAGAACAAAAACAATTAAAAATAGCTTTAAGTTAAATCACATAAATCTTTGTTTGATAAACAATTTTCTATCTTAAACTTAAACCATAGTAAACAGACCAGGTACAAACACTTTAGTGTCAAATCAGTTGGAGTTTGTTCAACAAAATCTTAAAATAAATAGCATCTAAATCCTTCAAAAGTATAATAATGTCAAATGAGATCAGATGTTTGAGATCACACAATCCTTCAATTAAATATCTTATATTTAATTTGTTAATTTGAATTAGTGAAATCAGACAGTTTTATTTTGGCTATATAATTATAGGTGTGTTGATAAAAAGACTGAGAATAGCCCTGGGGTATAAGGAATCCTGTTTTCTACAAGACTATAACTCAGTTTCATTACAGAGAGTAACCATATGGCTTGGAAGTCCCTACCAATGATATCACTTAAAACACAAGATGAGTGTGTGAAATGAAAAATTGACCAGCCATGAGTTTGTTGGCTTCATTGTGGTAGCACCCTTAAAATTAGTATTTTTTGATAAGAGGAGAATCCCAAACAATCTGACTCTGACAGTTGCAGTAATTAAATGGTGATAGCTATAGTTTAAGAAATTTTCATTTTTGAATTGCAATTGGTTTGGTAGTTATTTAGCTCAAGCTGGTCTCGGCTTCAGTTTCGGATAAGAGGTGACTTTTTAAAATAAGCATTAGAACTTAGTAAGACAATTAACAATAGATTCTGATTATTGTTTGATAAAGTAGACAATATTTTATAACAGTTTGGTGCTTCTGTTTCTGCTTGGAGGGACACACTAGGGATGGTGACTTTGGTTTGGTATTTATTTCACTGAAGCAGTTCTCCGCTTTAAATTCGGAAAAGGGATGACCTTTTAAACTGAGTGTTTGAGATTTGTTAACCCACTTAAAAGTGAATCTGATTATTAATTGAGTTAAGTAGACAGTATTTTAAACATTTGTAAAGCCTCCATTTTTACTCAAAGGGACACTTGGGCTGATCACTTTGCTACCCCTGTTGCTCTTCTATTCCTCAAATTTGAAGTGACAAGCAGAGTACAGAGAGTAAACATTTAAAATACTTAGTTAAGTTATACATTGCCTGTCAGCAGGTCAATGGAGTATGTTCACTTTTATTGGCTATTTGGTCAATAAAAGTAACCTTAGAACAGAACTAAGTATTTTAAATGTTTACTCTCTGTACTCTGCTTTGTCACTTCTAATTTGAGAATAAAAAGAGCAACAGGGGTAGCAAAGGTAGCAAATAATCAACAATATTATTTGGTACTATATGTGTATTATTTATGTATTATGAGGCCGCGTACGAAGTATTATCCGAGTTATTTACCCCTCGCGCTCTGCAGTCCGGCCCGACCGGCGTTGTTGTTGTTGTTGTTGTTGTTGTCGTCGTCGTCGTCTGTCCAACTCTTTGCTACAAAGTGTGACGATCGCCTCCTGGAGTTGAACACTGTTGTCTTTGAAGGCCCGCACAGCTTGGCTGGAAGGGCCGCGACTCTACCGCATTCCGTGCCAAAGTGGACCAGAAGACCGGAAGACCGGTACCGGCGGCCGAAACTCTAGACGCGTTTTGAGCTACTCCAGGGTCGCTAAATGGGACTCGAATCAAACGTGTGACCCCACCAATGGATTCCCCGTTCGGAGAGCAAGTCCATTCGTGGGGTCACACGTTCGGTTCGAGTCCCACTGAGCGACTCTGGAGTCCAAAACGCGTCTCGAGTTTTGGCGGTCTTTTGGCCCTCTGTGCGTCCCCAAATCTAGTGCCGTCAATTTCCGGAAGAGTAAACACTAGATAGAGGCTGGCGGTGGTGGCGGCGGCGGGGCGCGGGTGCAGCGTCACTACCAATCCTCGCTCTCAACTTCATTAGAGGGGAATTCCTGCTGGCTGGAAACTTCCACAGCATTTCTGCCTCTCTTCCTCCCACTCCTGCACCCCTATGTCTCAAATACCGCCTCGACCACCTCTTCCCGTTGCGCACCTCTCTGCCGAGACCAAACCTCCCATGAGTTGGCGCTTGCTGTGTATTATAAGGTATCGGGGGATGAAGCCAGACAGTTTTGTTGAAGTCAGTGCACTGTAAACGTCCTGTTCATCTTTTCGATTCGTGTGATTTTTTTTTCACGAAAAGGAACAAGTATTGGTTGATGTGGGTCTTCGCCACCTTGGTGTGCAGCATTCGGCCGTGTAGGCGTCTCGCATTATACGCTATGCAACAGGTAGGGAAAGTTTCTTCCAAAACAAACAAGGATTAAAATCCAATTACTCCCCTCCCTCCAACCACTCCAGGGCAAACAACTTTAAAACTTTTTGCGATTTCATTGAACATGCACTGAGAAAATCTGCTCTGATATTTAATGCACGAAAGGTACAAAATATTTACTTCTGGCGAAGATCTGTTACGTTATGTATACGTATAAAACTCGCGACAAAATTGTTTCCAGTTGTTAACAAACATTGTCCACCCTTTCGTGTGTGGGAAATTGATGATGAAAAAGTGGAATGATGGCCCCGTCAAATTAAATTACGGTGGGCGTGTCTGAGCACACAATGACTCTGGCTATGGACTCGCTGCCGCTCGGCACATCAAAGGCAGCCCCATGTCGCGCTGCGGTCTGAGAGGGCCCCCGCGGCCCCCGCGGCCCCCGCCCGTCTGCTTCCGAGTGGGGGTCTCTCTCTCGCACTGCCACAGTGGGCCAGAAGACCGGTGGAGGCGGTCCAAATCCCGGACGCGTTTTGAGCTCCAGAGTCGCTAAGTGGGACTCGAACCCAACGTGTGTGACCCCACCAGTGGATTGCTCTCACAACGAAGACTCACGCCGGGTTACGCGTTCGGTTCGAGTCTCATTTCACGACTCTGGAGTCTGGAGCTTAAATCGCGGCTTTGGCCGCCTGCGTCGGTCTTCTGGCCCACCGTGACTGGCTGGGGTGCGAGAGAGACCGGCCGAACGCCAGCGTGGTGTCCTGGCTGCGCTCTGGCCGGCCACAAGAGTCTCGCTAGCCAGCCAACCAGCCGGCCGCAGCCCGCAAGCTTCCACCCTCACATGCAAAGCGCAAGCTGTGTGCCTTTTGAGGCGTGGCTCTGAAATTCGCCTTCTCCTTTGTGAGGCCGTGTTTTTCCGTTGCAGAATGGTCGCCCCTCGGCCCCGCTCGGCACAAAGGGAGCCGGTTTACAAATTTCTTGCGGCTTTGCTGCGCCGCTTCGACGTCCAGGTCGCGCCGCGCTCGGGGAACTGGGTCGCAAAAGCAACGACTCTTAACTGTGTAATTGTTGGCAATAAAAAGTGAATCATAGACGTTCCCCCGGAAGGTAGTTGGGTGGTTAGGAACCCGACGATGGCGGACCAAGCGTGGAGAGGGGCTGTAATGTCCGTCGGATAGCCCCTGCAGGTCAGCGAGCCATGGACATGAAATAAAAGAAAAGACAGAAGAAAAAAACAGAGCGGTGCAGCGGGATTCGAACCAGCAATGTTGGGCTTGGAAACCAACACCATGACTCATGCGACCACTGCTCCCTCTAGCGTATTGTTGAGTAGGTTAAGACAGCGAGCCTTTAACCTGACCCACCCTGGTGGGCGTTGCCGCCATGGCCCTCAGTATAGGAAAGCCTCGTCTGTGTGTGTATGTACGGGGATGTGTGTGTGTGTGTGTGTGTGTGTGTGTGTGTGTGTGCGCGCGCGCGCGCCCTCTGGCACGGCCTGTGTGTTATATGGAGGTAAGGAAAGCAGGGCAAGGTAATGGCGGCGTTTTTCTTCCGCTGCTGTGTGTTATACTGTCACGGAATGGACTCTTGAAGCGGCGCTACATCCATGCGCGACGCCTGGCGGAGGCAGGACCAGGCCGGCCCATGGGGCGGGCCATGGGGCGGGCCATGGGGCGGGGCCACCGCGTTGCCCCCCCCCCCCAAAAAGCACTGAGCACGGGGGCTGATTCAGTGGTTTCCGTTTAATGTGTTTGGCGCGAGGCCGCGCTCCACGACGCCTGTCTTAACGGCCTGGCACTACTCGATAAACGCATGGATTGATACCACCGTGGTTCGGCAAAATCGAACTGACCGGGCAGTGAATTTTCCCTGATACTTCGTAGGACTTTACTTTCCGGTGTGGCGGCGCACCTCTAGGGCGGCAGGATACAGTACTACTCGAACACGCCATTGTTCCATCTGCAGGGCGCGAGCCTCGCCGACCCCCGCTTCCGTCACGCGCCCCAATCTTGACACTCCGTCACTCATTTTCCTCGTTTCCCCGTTCGCGTTTAGTGAAAGGCCGCGTCACGCATGCAAATTAAATCGGCCCGAGCGCGGCGGGGTGGCGTGGCTGGTGCGGCCGGCCGGGCGGCGAAGGGAGCGCACAGTGGGACGAGGGCCGCTGCCTCCACATTCTGAGACGATGATTTGGTTCGCATGCGGAGGCCTATGAGCGACTGGTCCCAAGAAAATCGCCCTAATGGTCAAAGAAATCCGTCCAGGGAGTCTTTTTCTCGGGACAGGTTAGGTTAGGTCACGAGATAATCGTTGGGCAATTAAGCAAGGCGGCCTGGGCGTGGTCATTATGTACTTACTTGAGGCCACCGCCGCCACTCTGTGTGCACGCCGCCACCCACGCCACGCCCTCGGATGGACACGGCGGGGGCGCACAGTGGGCCAGAAGACCGCGCAGGAGAACAAACTCTAGACGCGTTTTGAGCTCCAGAGTCGCTGAATGGGACTCGAATCGAACGAGTGACCCAACCAATCGATTCCTCGTTCGGAGCGGAATCCATTGGTGGGGTCACACGTTTTTGAGTCGTATTTAGCGACTCTGGAGCTCAAAAGGCGTCAAGAGTTTTGTCCGCCTGCGTCGGTCTTCTGGCCCACTGTGGGGTGCGTAATAACGTGTAGTAATTAGCGGTCCGCATTAATGCGCCGTATCTGGACTCGACACTCATTACCCCTGTAAGCCAACCTCATGTAGGGCTGCCAACAATAAGGACAAAAAACATTCACCCGGTGCGGCTTACTCTTGCACAGTGGCCAAGTTCCGATCAGCAATTTAAGTTTGCAGTGATGGCGAATCATGTTTTTGTCTTTTCCTTTCTCGCCGTTCTTATCGGACGGACGAGTTATTGCCGATCGCTCGGCCGATCGGCTGTTCTCTTCGTGCGGCCGGCAAACCAAATTAAAGTGTCGCGCGGCACGGCTTCCGTTTGGCTTCCATTCTCGAAACGCTTCGATACTCGATACGCTTTGATGGCGTTGCATAATGCGCCGTTGTCTTGTTTTCCTTTTCCTGTTTTCTCTTCTTTCTTCTTCTTCTTCTTCTTCTTCTTCTTCTTCTTCTTTATCTGCGCTCCCCTTCTGGCCTTTAGTGGTTTTCTGAGGGATCGGCGATGACGCCGCCGCCCCGTTATTGTTTCAGGCGGCTATTTAAGGCGGCTTGCTTGCAACTCGCTCTGCCGTTCCGGCCGGCCGACTCGCCGGGTCAAGGAAGATGGAACTCACGAGTGCGTTTGCGTTTGAGTGTGAAAACCGGCGCGAAAAAGAAACCTCGACGACCCCCCCACCCCCCAAAAAAAGGACTATTGTATTTAACAATAATTTTAAATACTGTTAATATTAAAAAAAAATAAAAATTGAAGCACTTTTATAGTGCAAAGTGGCCCGCAAGTGGCCTCTCGAATGCTTATTGTATTTTTGGATTGGCTTTTTCGCAATAAATTGCAATAAACTGTTTATTGACTGTAGGCATCGTGTCTGAAGTCCAGAGACAGGGCAAGATTCCTGCTCTATGAAGTTGAATCGCGCGTTCTGCGAAAAGATATTCTACGTCGCACCGCGCCTCACCGCCGGCACACTGTGCGGCCCACTGTGTGGCACGCCGAGGCCACTGCTCATCTTATCTGGGAAATAAATGGCCCCTGTGACTTAAGCAGCGCACTCCATGACTGCGCACGGGCCGGCTGGCTGGCTGCTGCCTGGCTGCTGGCTGGGAGGCTGGCTGGCTGCTGGCTGGGAGGCTGGCTGGCTGCTGGCTGGGAGGCTGACTGGCTGCTGGCTGGGAGGCTGGCTGGCTGGTCTATTTCCAGGCAGTACCGCTGGAGTCAGGCGTGGACTGCGCCTGGGTGATAATTATCCTGCGCGATTCGAATTTTTGTTACTTTTTATGAAAGTTGCAGTTTTTTTTTTATTTTTTTTTATTTTTTGCTGAATGGATGATAATGTGCAACAGCGAGCGCAAAAGGACTAGTAAAAGTGATATTCATTCTCTGTGTACAGGGCAGCTAGTGTTGGGGTCGGGCGGACAGCGGGGCGGGAACCATTACCGGCGGCGCAGGCTTGGACAAACACCCCTGCCGTGCCCAGACGCCAGGATGTGCACTGTCTTGGGTCCGACCCCCCGGCGGGCCCAGGGGGGCCCAGGCGGGCCCATGGGGGCCCAGGGGGCACCGTCCAATTCGATCTGGCCGACACGCGCTGGCCGCTGGCCCACTGTGCTCTGAAGTCCTGAACCCGAGACGCAGCTGTCGAGGCAAAGGCCGGGCGCTTTGATTTGCCCAGATCAGCTATCGGAGCGGGCCGGGCCTGGCTGCGGCCAATGGGCGCGGCCCCTGGAAACGGGTTGTTTGACTCGGGCCGCGGGCCGCCGCACAGTGGGCTGCACAGTGGGCCGCCCGAACAGCGGCGCGCCCTGTTGCCCCGCCGGCGATACACACAGAACCCATACAAACGGCGGGCCAGACCCACGTCCAAGCCAGCCGCGCCCAACTTAAACAAAGTGAATCTGAGACACAACGTGAAAAAAATGGCGTTTAGTTGGGGGACGAGGGGACGAGCGGGGCGGAGCGGGGTCAGCGGCCTGGCCGGCTGCGGGGCCTGACTCCATTAACTGGCCATGTTTGCTCAGCCGACGACCCCGCCGCCCGCCGCCCCCCCCCCCCCGCCCCTGCTGTCTGGGCCCCACCCCACTGTCTTCCGCTGGATTACGTTCCCCCGGCCCACTGTTGCCAACAACGGTTTTTGGGGCGAATTTTGCGGCTGTAAAGCTTCTTAACGGAATAATTTGGAGGTGGCCCCAGCCGGGGTCCTCGGGCCTTGGGGTCCCCGGGCCGCCCGTGCGAGGAGCGGGCCTAAGGCGTGCAGCGTCCGTCCGGTCCTCACTAGGTCCGGTCAAGGCCTTGTGCCTCAGCGAGGCGCACTGATTCAGCTAGCGAAACCACTGGACTGAACAAACACACACAAATATATCAAGTTTCAATTTCCCTTTGTGATCGCGTGACTCGCACGGCGAGATGTCCTCACGGCGTCCCTTTGAAGGAGCTCGTCTCAAAGAGGCACGAGGACGCTGCCAGGAAGACACGGTCAATTGCGTTACGGCATATGTGGACCGGCCCGTCAGGGCGTATGGCCTTGGACGGCCCGCGAAAGAGGGAGGAACATCAGGAAGTAAACAGACCGGCGGCGACGCACAGTGGGCCAGAAGACCGGTGGAGGCGGTCAAAGTCCCGGACAGGTTTTGAGCTCCAGAGTCGCTAAACTGGACTCGCCTTGAACGAGGAGTCCATTGGTGGGGTCACACGTTCGGTTCGCGTCCCGTTTAGCGACTCTAGAGCTCAAAACGTGTCTAAAGTTTACGCCGGTCTTCTGGCCCTCTGAGTAACGGCATGTCCATCGAGGCGTTATGACGCCATTGATGGCTTGCTGGGCGGGGCTACGGGGGGTCGCCGTCGTGAGGTCGCCACGTGCGGGGCCACGTGGCAAAGCGAAGCGTCGCGTCGCCGCACCCCCGCTGCGCTTCAATGCAGGTAGGCGGCGAGGCTGCTTTTGTCTCGGAAGAACCCTCTTCCCCCTCGCCCCTAGTCCGCCCCTGCCGCCCCCGCCGCCCCCCGCGGTGAGACAAGCCGCCCCGTTATAACCACCATCATCACGCCCCGAATCAACCAACGCCCCCGCCGATCACGTCCCCACCATGCATCGCTCAGCTGCGCCGCGGTAGTTTTCAATGTTCGGCCTAAGCGCCCTTTACCGCCTCGCCGCTCTCGCGCTACAAAGTGACGTTCATTGGGAGGAAGCCATCGCTCTTTATTGATATAGAGCGCGCAGGCGCGAGCGGGCGAGGAAGCAGATTAAGGGATGCGAATTCATTAGGGTGGAACGACGCAACGCGGCCTAAACTGGCAGTGCTTCCGATGAGAGATGACGGCGCGGGATGTTGTTTACTAAAAATACATACGAAAATCTTATTTTTAGACCACAGCAGGATTAATATGAGGCACGGAACATGCAAGTCAGGGTTGAAACGAAACTTCACATTCTAGCGAACATGACGTCACCGTTGCGTAACAGTGTAGGCGTCGTGCCGGTAATGTGTTGGGGAAACTGAGAGGCGGGAAACTGGCGTAAAACTTCTTGCTTTCTCTTCGCTGCAGGTACGTCGCCGTGAAACGGTTCCCGAGTTGACGGCTGCAGGCCTGCAGGAGACTTATCTCTGCGGCAGTTGCAGGTAGGACGTGGCTCAGCAATCAGGGGAGGGGGAGGGGGAGGCAATAAAGCCTGCCGGTGGTTGTGATTCGCTGCACCGGGACGGCCAATCACGAGCCGAACATTACCGCGGCTACTTTGTGCCTTTATGGGCCGTTTTACGCGGCCCGGACTCTATCCGATCTGTTCCGGAGATAATGCTCGCTGATTAAGGGGCCAGCCGGGCGACACTGTCAGCTAGGGCTGGGCGGTTACTGGATTTTGAAACCGGTTAACGGTTATTGATACTAACCGGTCTCTTACCGGTTACCGGTTACTTTGAAATAACCGGTTATTTGAAAATAACCGGTTAATTTTTAACAACCGGTTACGTTTTAATACTACAGGATCATTTATTTTTATAAAGTTGCGAAAGAAATAGAAAATTGCAGCTGTGTATGGCTGATGCCGGTTCATTAATAGTCTCTAACCAGTTGGGCTTGACCAAAAATCCTTTTAATTAAGCTAAGGACGCCAAATTTGCCAGAGAACTTGGCCCGGTAGACTTTCCACCGCATCACAATCATAACTTCGTCCTTTCACAGGAATGGCAGTTTTACAGTACGGTTATTTCGGAGGCGGGTAATTGATATTAACCGGTTACACCTGTGCGGTTAATGTAAAAAATTTCTAACCGAAAAACCGCTAAGTGAAAGTAACCGGAAAATTGATCGGTTAACCGGTTAACTGACCAGCCCTCAGCCAGCAAACCACAAGTTTTGATGAAATATTAAACATTTTGTTCAGAACCGAACCTAACACAACTACTCCTAGCGGCTCTGCAGCTCATAACGCGTGTAGAGTTTTGGCCGCCTGCGCCGGGCTTCTGGCCCACTGTGGAGGCCCCGTCCGCGGGCCAGCTCGCGGGCCGCGCGACGCCGCCAGACGTCGCCGTCCCCTCATTCCTTATTCATCGCGTGAGTCAGAACTGTGACAAAGTTGTTTGCAAACGATCGCACTGCTGCGTTGTGGCGCTGGGCTGGCCACGCCGTCCGTCAGCAGTGGACGTCCTCGGCGGCGTCCTTGGCGGCGTCCTCGGCGGCGTCCTTGGCGGCGTCCTCGGCGGCGTCAGCGCGCCGGAAGGGCCCCACTGCAGCCCGTTTCTGGCCCACTGTGCGGCCTCCCCCTTCCCTTGCCCCGCTCCCCTGGGGCCCACCCCTCCAGGTGCATGTATATCATCTCCGAGCCATTCTCCTTGCCACCACCTATGCGCCCCGCTTTCCCCCACCCCATCCCGGCTGGCTCCACTCGGCTCCACTTGCGAATTATGTTGCTCCAATGCGCTTCTTATCTGCTGTGACTAGGCTCACATGCACACCCCGGCCTCAAGCCTCACACGTGTGAGCCTCGTAACAATAATGCGTCCCCGCCCCCCTTTCCCCCCACTATCTCATTTCCGCTTCCTTGCCGTGTTACATGGCTGAGCGCGCGTCATCGGTGTCCGCGAACCAAATGAGCGCGCCGCCGCTCGTGAGCGCAGCGCCGCCTCGGCCGAGCCGCTCGAGACGGAAGGGATCCTCACGTCGGGTCGGCGTCGGGTCCGTCCTGGTTGCGTTGTGTATGTCGTGCGAACAGATCTCAAGTGATGCCCTCTTGTGTCCCCTTATCAGCCACCCCCTTCGGGTCCGTCCTGGGGCGCCCCGCCCCGGTCCCCGCCCCGGTCCCCCCCCCGGTCCCCGCCCCGGTCCCCCACTCGCAGCGTCCGTCCACCCCCTTTGCAGCAGGTTACAATAGTGCGCTCACTCCCGTTGTAGCAAGCCTTGCGACCCCCTACAATACGCCGGCACGGCCCGTGGCTACACAATGCGGGTACCGGAGCCTACCCCCGCCCTCTCTCCTTCCCCCTCCACCCCATCTCCGCACCCTCCCCCTCCGCCAAGACCCTCATCTCTTATCCTCTGGTTGGCTCTCACCACCTTGCGCGCGCAGACTGGGCCCTTCCTTGAGCCCCGGCGGTACACTGCCGTGGTGCCTGGAGTTGTCGACGCGTCGGTTTCCCGGTGCGAGGATCGGCGGTTCCGCTTCCGGATCATGAGCCGTGGTGGCTGAGAGTGCAAAGGCGTCCGACCCCGCCCATAAGGTCCGGGGATCGAATCCTAGGAACACCTTTCATTTTTCGACTGGCTCCCCCCGGCGTACGATATCGTAGTCGCCGACGGGATTAACCCCAGTTACCTGATAGCACCGGTTCCCATCCCGAACGCCGAAGTAAAGCAGGAGGCCTCCCCATTAAGACTAGGGAGGGGGTGTAGAGTTCCATTTTTTAAAATTTATTTTTAGTTAAACAAGATTGCCAGCGCCCGGGTACATCGTTCCCCATATCCGAACACCGAAGTTAAGCAGGGTGAAAGAGGGTCGTAGGGTTCCATTTCTTTAATTTTTTTTTTTTTACCAAATTTTAAAGAGAGTGGCGTATGTTTGTGTTTGTACCATGTGTTGTTGTGCCGAGGGCGCAACCCCACCGTTCTCCCAGGTCGGTCCTGGAAACGGGCACTCGGGCGCGAAAATGGACCCATTTCCAGGACCGACCTGGCAGAAAATCTCCAAAGTCCCAGAAAGTAACTGTAACATCTTGTAATTTCTTTTTTCCAAACCCACGTTAGGTAAACTTCCGATAAATTTAAAAAAAAAAAAGTAAAATGGAAAGCGTTTTGCTGCGCATACACAGGCCTCCTCCGCGGTGTCACTCAACAATGACGTTGTTTTCCAGAGCCGTCATCGCCAAGTGCCACACGCGCCCGTTGTTCACGCTCTCAATAATAAAAAGCTAGCGAGGAAAAATGCCAGGGTGACACGGGGACGCGCGGGGAAAAGAAATATGAGACAGAAGGTGGCGCCGAACAACCGGAAGAGGAAACGGGACCAAGCGGAGAAGAGAAAGGGGGGGGGGAGGGTTGCGGGGCCGGCAACAGCGGGTCGAGCCGCGGCGGATTTGTTTTGAACTCGCAACAACTGTGACTGACTCTAAGACCCGCTCGGAAACAATACAGATGGAGCCTATAAATGCCCCACCACCCGGCGGCAGGGCGGAGCGTGGCGTGGCTGAGCGTGGCGGAGCGTGCGTGCGCGGAAAAGAAGGGGAGGCGTCCTGGACCCTGCCTCGCACCGTCGCTGTTCGTTCCTCTTCCTCGAAAGAAAGCTCTTCTTGCCCTGCTCCGTGTCCCCTGTGTCATCACAAAAGCGATGAGTTAGGACTTTGTGAAGAAGAAGGAAACGACGGCCAAGTAGTTGTGTAGTGCCAGCGATGAAGAAGACAGGACACGAGGAAAGACAAAAGGGAAAGAGAGGCTGAAAGGAAAGAGGAAAGACAGGAAGGGCAAGGTGAAGGACAAGGGGAAATATAAGACGAAGGACCAGGACACAGACATGAAGAGGGAAAAGGACAAGGCGGAAGCGTTGCGGAGGTCGTAGGCCTGGGAAGCAGCGGGCTGGGGTTATCCGTCGCTCCATTTCCCTCATTTTGTCTTCCGCGTGAAACAAACAAGAAAAGCTCACTTGTTGTTGTTTTTGTTGTTGTTCGGAGCGAAGAAAAACAGAAAGCAAAGGGCGACGCTGCGGGTCGGACTCACCGCCGCCGGAGGAGGGAGGGGGGGGGGGCAGTGATCTGTTTGCCTTAGCGAGCAGGCGTCACTTCTGCGATTGGCGCCGAAATGCTCGGAAACAACGTCGTCGCCAAACGGGGAAAAATTCGACAAAAAAAAAGTCGGGATTTGAACTAGGTTCTATGGTTGGTGGTGTCCGAACCCCTTGCCGCGCCGGAACAATGTCATCGCCAAACGGAGGGAAAATGCAAAAAAAAAAAAAATCCTAAAAAAAATTGGGATTTGAACCAGGTTTCTTGGTCGGTGGTGGCCGAGCACTGCCACCGACCCACACCAACGCACTCACTCACAAGGTCACGTGGCGACAGCCACTCCTCCCCGTCGAGTGATGCAACGTCGCTGCACTCCTCGTGTTGCGTCGTTGTCGCGTAATCACGCGAGTGGCCTTATTGTTGGTCCGCTTGTTGTTGATGTTGTCTTTCTTTGCCGCTGCGAATTACTGTGCACGCTCTTTAGCAGCGCCGAGGCGGCGGAGGAGAGAAGTGGCGCAAAAAAACGAAAACGAGGGGGGAAAAAAAGAGTACAGCGGCGCGCGCGGATTAAATTGGGCTCGTGTCGTGTCCGCCGCCAGTAGTCCATCAGCCGCTGCAGTCGCTTTCTTTTGGTGCTTCGCGTTGCTTCTCGATGCAGTCCCCGGTGGTCCACTCTGGCCTGCACAGTGGGCCAGTGGGCGCCTGCTGCCGGCGGTGTAGGCAACGCGCCGCGCGCCGCTGCGCCGCGGCCGCTAGGGTTGCCTACCGCACGGGCGGCCGTCCCACCTTGCTGGCCGCTAGGGTTGCCGTTGCCTGCCGGCGCTGCTGGCTGATGCTAGAGTTGCCACCAGCTTACCGCTGCTTCTTCGCTCCGCCTTGTCTTGCGGCCGCTAACTGCCTTGTTCTGCATGACAAAGGGAGTCTCATCACGCCGTTTGGGGCGCGGCGCCGTAACTCGACGATATGTGGCGCCTTTGTCATGCCGCGTCACCCCCAGGTGTCTGCGTGTGTGTGTGTGTGTGTGTGTGTGTGTGTGTGTGTGTGTGTGCGCGCGAGCGGAGAGGGAGGGGTCTGCCAGTGTGAGTGTATGACTGTGTGCGTGTGCGTGTCTGTCTGACTGACGTCCGTGTGAGTGAGTGTGTGTGTGTGTGACTGTGGGTTGGGTCGCCTTAGTGTTATGAGTGGCGGTGGAGGTGTCAGGTGTTAACGCGCGCAAACTCAGCAGGTCGGAAGTGGGGTCGGATCGTGTGTCCCGGTATGGCGAATGCTGCACGCGGCGAGCGCAACAAATGAGTGCGGAAATTCGGCGGCGGGTCCGCAGGCCGGGGGGCGGTGGAGGGGGGAGGGCGCGCGAAAAGTTGGGTATGAGGAGCGAGAATGAGGAGGTGAGGCAGTAGGCTGCAGCGGCTGCAGCAGTGGCTTTACGTAAAGAAGAGCCGCGAGCGCGCGAGCAGCGGTGGCTCATCTCAAGGATAACAAACTTTGGGCGGCAGAGGCGCCGTCAGGGCCCTGTCAGTGCCACGCTCGGTGTGTTCCTGCGGGTCATGAGTGCCTCGGGGATAATACGACGTTGTTTCGCCGCGCACACGTCGAACGGATTAAGGCGTCCGGTTCTGTCGCGCGCCGCGCGCGCAAATGAGAATTCAGTGGTGTTCTCTGGCGGCACGAGGAAAAGTCGCGCCGTGGCCTGTTTCAAACCCAGGTGTCGCGCACTCTCAAAATCTAAAAAAAAAAAACACACAAACACAACCCTAAAAAAAAAATACGTAGAGTTTGTGCCGCCCGTCGTGCCAGCTCTGATCTTAAAATTCCTCCTTAACTGCCTCCTGTTGCCGAAAAAAATTGTAGGCTAACTGGAGTCGAACCCGGGACCTACCGCTAACACCCTAAACCCTTGACCACATAGCTACCAGGGTGCCATGTCAGCACTTATCTTGAAACTTCTCCTATCTAGCTCGAGAAACCTGGTCCCGAAAAAATTGCACATGAGGCGGTCCCGAACACAGGACC
This sequence comes from Stenchaetothrips biformis, assembly GCA_030522485.1. Lineage (NCBI taxonomy): Eukaryota > Metazoa > Arthropoda > Insecta > Thysanoptera > Thripidae > Stenchaetothrips > Stenchaetothrips biformis. The sequence goes on along the minus strand of CM060094.1, from coordinate 17,349,536 downwards.
TGCTACTTCCTAGCCATATCTCTTAACCACTTTTTTTTTTTTTAACATATTTATTGGGCCTTGTAACAACAGTATAACAGTCATAATAATTTGAGTAACAAAAACAATATTAGGCGCAGCAATAATAAGAGTAATACATACAGACTTCACTATTTATCACTGAGCTACCGGGGCGCCAGGCCACCCGCCATGCCAGCAGAGACCTTGAAACATCTCTTCACCTGGCTCCTCGAGATATTGGTTGCCGAAAAAATAGAAGGTCTACCGGAACCGAACCCGGATACCGCCGCTACCAGCACATTTCTCAGACGACTCAGCTACCAGAGTGGGCGTGCAGGCGTTTTCTCGTAAACACTTATTTTAACGGAATGAGGCATGCTCATTGCCGATGCAGTAGAATGAACAGTCAGCAACGCGCCTTGCACACTGACAACAGAGCCAGACACACACACGCACACACACATGCACGCACACGCACACGCAGACCGACGACAAAGGCGCCAAGAGCACCTCAGGCAGGCGTCGCGGAGGGGGTGGGGTGGATTTGACTTTGCAGGCATGCTGCGTGTTGTAATAGAATGGAAATTAGTTGGCACCTCCCCGCCCACTCCCTGCAACCCTCTCCTTTAACCTCTTCACCCCTCCGCGCGTCTCTCTCTCTCTCTCTCCCTCTCTCTCTCTCTCTCCCTCTCTCTCTCTCTCTCTCTCTCTCTCTCTCTCTCTCTCTCTCTCTCTCTCTCTCTCTCTCTCTCTCTCTCGCTCTCGCTCACTCTCGCTCTCTCTCATATGTGGGTGCGTTTTGTCTGTACTCCGGTGCTCTCGAACGAGGAATCCATTGGTGGGGATGGTTTGAGTCCCATTTAGCGACTCTGGAGCTCAAAACGCGTCACTGGACTTTCGGCCGCCTGCGCCGGTCTTCTGGCCCACTGTGCGGCGATCCGCCCGGACGGATTCCAGGTGTCCGTACGGACACCCTGTCGTTGCGGCCGCTGCTTCATTTCTCTTGCCCCGCACAATCACTCACCCTCCCGGCTTGCTTCCCATTCCCAGCTCCAGCTGACTCCTCGTCACTCTGTCTCTCTCACGCGGGACGCCCCTTGCCAGAGAGAGAGAGAGAGAGAGAGAGAGAGAGAGAGAGAGAGAGAGAGAGAGAGAGAGAGAGAGAGAGAGAGAGAGAGAGAGAAAGAGAAGATTTGGCGCCAGGCTAAGGAGGCAGGTGGTCTAGGCCGCCTTGAGACGTCAACTGTTTTATTCCATGTGAAGCAGGCGGGCCGGGTCATTACCATCACAAAGAAGCAGCGCATGGTGGCCGCCCTGCCGCCTGCGCCTCACCGGTTCCGGTTCGGTGTGCAAGACGCCCGCACAAAGAGGCCCATCGCCATCCGGCCCTCTGGCGGCCTAGGCCGGAATAGGCAAACTTGGCTAAACACATCCAGGACTCGACGACGCAGCGAAGAGCGGCGTCGGCAGCGGCGGCAGCGGCGGCAGCGGCGGCAGCGGCGGCAGCGGCGGCAGCGGCGGCAGCGGCGGCAGCGGCGGCAGCGGCGGCAGCGGCGGCAGCGGCGGCAGCGGCGGCAGCGGCGGCAGCGGCGGCAGCGGCGGCAGCGGCGGCAGCGGCGGCAGCGGCGGCAGCGTGTCGGGGCGAAAAACGCGCTTTTATGGACCTTTTGCCGAGCAGGGCGGATAATTACACAGGGCGAGATGCAGCTGACTGCAAACACACACACATACACACCGGGGTGAAAAACGCGCAATACACGGAACGCTGCCGCCTCAAGCTCCTCATCGCATCGTGCTTCTCGTGTGTTGGGGAAGATTGAGGCGATTCAGAGGTCTTACCCCAGCAGAGCACCGCCTCGCCGCCGCGCGAGTTTTTGAATATTTTTGCGCCCGGCTGAGGTGGTGTGGCGCGGCGTCCGTCCACCACCACGACGTCCTCCGGGTGGCGTGGCGCGGCGTCCGTCCACCACCACGACGTCCTCCGGGTGGCGTGGCGCGGCGTCCGTCCACCACCACGACGTCCTCCGGGTGGCGTGGCGCGGCGTCCGTCCACCACCACGACGTCCTCCGGGTGGCGTGGCGCGGCGTCCGTCCACCACCACGACGTCCTCCGAGGCGGCGGCGCGCGTCCGACGCGGTGCTAACGATGGCCGCCGAGCGCGAAGCAGTCTAATGCTTCGGCGGCATAAATTTGAAAAGTTTTAATTATTGGCGGTTTTTCTTGCGAGCGGCGCTGGTGCGGCGCGGGTTTCGGCGACATGCCGGCCGATCCATCTCGCCGGCGAAGGTGGCGCCGCCGACCTCGGCCACGGCTCGGGCCACGGCCGCCCAGGACCGCCAACCACGCAACTTTAGTAATAAGTTTGAATTATTTATCCCCCGGCCACGCTGGCCACGCCGGCCGCGCCGCGGCCGCTCGCCTATTTTCGGCATTGATTTACAATCTTTTTTTTTTTTTAAATATGATCGAAAATGATGTGAAATTTGAATTCTGCTTGCCGTTGGAGCTGGAGACGGGCTGCAGGGTTACCAATCCCGTGATTTTTTGGCGTCTCGTCGTGCCGAGACGGCACTAAGCAGGTTATCCACCTCACCACGCCTGTCCGTCACGGCGCCCGCCCTCCTTAAGCCCTTACTTGTAATCAGCTTATCCGGCTATAATTTTATACGCGACCTCTTTTAATCGCCCGTTCACAGTGGCCTGTCCCACCTGTCTTGTCAATCAGCTAAACAGGCTTCTTTCTTCAAAAGATTTTTTTGCGAGTCTGTGAGTCTCTCTCTCTCTCTCTCTCTCTCTCTCTCTCTCTCTCTCTCTCTCTCTCTCTCTCTCTCTCTCTCTCTCTCTCTCTCTCTCTCTCTCTCTCTCTCTCTCTCTCTCTCTCTCTCTCTCTCTCTCTCTCTCTCTCTCTCTCTCTCTCTCTCTCTGTCTGTCTGTCTGTCTGTCTGTCTGTCTGTCCGTGTAGTGTGAGCCCGGCAAAGCGTTCGTGTGGCCCAAATTACAGGCTCCCGCAGCCAGACTGGGGGGGCAGTGCGCGGCAACCCTTCGTCAGCTAGTGCTGTGTCAGACCTGCAAGTGGCGACCCGGATGTTGCGTGAGGTGTGTGTGTGTGTGTGTGTGTGTGTGTGTGTGTGTGTGTGTGTGTGTGTGTGTGTGTGTGTGTGTGTGTGTGTGTGTGTGTGTTGATGCAGCTGCACGTGGGGTGGGGGAAATCAGACGAGTTGCAGGCAGGCCTTGATTGGAGGCAGAGCTGTACACAGTCGTGGTGTATGGCGGTTTTGCCTCCGGGGTTGGTGCAGGAACAAACACAAAAAAAAAAGCAAAAAGAAAAAATACGATTTCAAGAAATCCTGGTAGTCACGAAGTTAATTTTCTATTTATGTTGTGGTTTAACAAAGATAGCTAAGGCTAGGACTGCGTTGTGTGTAGTTCTGTTTACGTTTGTCAGACCATTATAAATAATACTAAAACTTACGTAAAGACCAGCTGCGGATCAATTTGTGTCAAAAACAGACATTTAAGACAGTCTCATAATACCTGAAGGTCAAGTTATTCACAGAAACGTGCAGTAAAGTAGTCCAGTTCATCCAGCTTTAAGGTTAGAAAAAAAGCACAGCCCCGTGTCTAGATCGTTTCGTCTTAGATTCAGAAGTACCATCAAACCTCGTTACAAGGAGTAGCTACACGCCCATTGTTTTCGGAAAGGGACTTATAGTCACACTCAAACTACACTAGGGAAAGTTTATTTACAAATGCATGTGCGAAGACACGCAGTATGATGACTTATTTCACTCCGATTCCAAGAGTATTGAACGTTTGGGGTTGGCATTTCCGAAAACAACAGGGCCTGCGCGCAGGCGCGTGGGACACTCTGGCCAACAATCACCGACCGACCGGCCGATCCAAATGGCCACGCTCGAAAACAACGTCTATGCTATTGTTGGAGCTCTTCTAGCTGCAGTAAAAGACAATTTCGATTCGAACGCGCTTTTTCAGGGGAGCGAGCGTTTTTGGTGTAAGCTGTACAGAGGCGAAAAGGAGCGCTGCCATTGGTCGGATTCCATTTCCGGTGGCTCGGCTCCCCCCTCTCCCTCTGTTTTTCGCTGACGAGTCGAGTTTTGCCATGGAAACGGCGATTTCAACTCAAAGTTTCTCAAAATTGGCCCTGCACTTTTCAACCAGATTTCACCAATGAAATCAGGGTACAAAGTTCTACCACTCTGCCAAGTCTCATCAGAATCGTATAGAGAATTTCGAAACTGCATAAGGGGCCAGACTGGAAATAAAAATTTAAAAAAAAAAAAAAAAACCCAACCCCGGTGAGGCTATAAGGCTACTTCGTGCCTAAAAAAATAACCCAACCCCGGTGAGGCTATAAGGCTACTTCGTGCCTAAAAACGACGCAACGCGCGCCGCGCATGTTGGCGCGTTCAGCGCGCTCACCGCGCCCGGCCAAGTTTAAAGCTGCGGCGGCAACGCGCGGATTCGCCGGTCGGAGTATCGACGTCGCTGTTATTTCAATCCCCCGCCTCGTTTCGGCTCTCTTTGTCGGGATCGGCGACCCGCTGCAGCTGTGCTGTGCAGCTCAGTCTGCTATCGCGACATCGACGAGGCGAGAGGGAGAGAGAGAGAGAGAGAGAGAGAGAGAGAGAGAGAGAGAGAGAGAGAGAGAGAGAGAGAGAGAGAGAGAGAGAGAGAGAGAGAGAGAGTGGGTTCTTTGTGAGGGGCGTTTCATTGTGAGACATCCATCGCCTCTTTGACCCTTGCCTCCGGGTCTACAATCGCCCCCCACCCCTCCCCTCACTTTTTTTAAGGAATTCGGAGCTCGCGCTCGCTCTGTTTGTACCATCGGCACACGCTCGCAAGGCTACGCTGTGTGTGTGAGTGTGTGGGTGTGGTAAAACAGGGTGTGTGTGTAAGTGTGTGGGTGTGGTAAAACAGGGTAAGGTCTCGTTCCGCCCGCCTGATGAGTGAGGCCTGGCCTCAGAGTGTTATGGCGACGCGTGACGGTTCCGGCGGTGGCCCGTTCGTGTTTTGCATCCCAATCGATACGCAGCGAGCCACTCTGACATCTGTGATGTCCCCAAACACATGGCCGCACATGGCCAACATGTGGAGCGCAGAAAAAGAGATAAAAATGAGACTTTGGTGCATAGTGGGTGTGCGCGTAACCTGCGCAAAGCCGAGGCCGGGGAGCCGCCTGCGCCCAGCGCGGTGGGTTACGGTTTGAATCCCGAGCTTCGGTGGACCACTCTCGCCTGGATATTTTAATAACCGAAAAAACGGCGCGGCTTGTGGTGAAAAATGTTTATACCTGCCTGCTGGTTGAGCTTTATAAAAAATAATAAACAAATGCGCGCCGCCGCGGCTCGCGACCGTGTGTGTGCTGCGCGGTTTGGACTGCACCTGTGCTGCGCGTATTCCCTACAGGCCCATCTCCCTATTTCCTCTTGAATAGCCCCGCGCGTCCCGCCCCACCCCGCCCCACCCCGCCCCACCCCACCCCGCCCTGACCCACCCCGCCCCTACCCGCCCCGCGCTGCGCCGCCGGCCCGCGCAGTTCGAGTAAGCCCCCCGAACGCGGTGCGAAGCGAATCTACTATTCTGGGGCGCCTCACCTCTCCGCTGTTTCGGTTCATCGTGCTGTTAACTCTAAACCAATCCCACACCACGCTGCAGCAGAGAGAGAGAGAGAGAGAGAGAGAGAGAGAGAGAGAGAGAGAGAGAGAGAGAGAGAGAGAGAGAGAGAGAGAGAGAGAGAGAGAGAGAGAGAGAGAGAGAGAGAGAGAGAGAGAGAGAGAGAGAGACGGGTGGGCTATTGCAGCCCGTAATGAGGGAGCGGTGCGAATAATTTGCAATGCAAACCCATCGCAGTGCACTGTCCAAAACTGCAGCACGGTTTTTGTAGATAAAAGAAAAACGGCGTGATGCAGACGTTGAAACAGGTTCGGGCGGCGCGAGTGGCGAAAACAGAGTGAGTCCTGGGCCACTACGCTGCTGCCTGGCGGCAAGAAAATGAGCAATGAAAACTTGGATCAGTCGTGGTAATCGAACCCGCGTCCTATAGATCAGTATCCTGTCGCGCTAACCACTCGGTCAGCCTGTCACCTTCATTTTGCTGCAGATCCGGAGAGGCCGCCTGCACCGCAGACGAGCCCCTTTTATCAGCTAAGACACTTACCTATCGTGATCGGATTTTTGTGCGATAAACTAATGAAGGAGCGCACAGGGGCGGGCGAGGCAGGGTGACGGGTTAAGGCAGATGGGGCACGTCCGGGGCGCGGCCCTGTGTGAGGATGCAGCCGGCCGGGAGCGAGAGAGAGAGAGAGAGAGAGAGAGAGAGAGAGAGAGAGAGAGAGAGAGAGAGAGAGAGAGAGAGAGAGAGAGATACGGGGGCTGGATGAGGCGGAGAAAGAGAGATCAGGATGGATTACTCCCACGACTGGTTGGGGCTGGCTGCGTTATGAGGACTGAGCTTGGGGAATTAAACTACACGGCTGCGTCAGGCACTGAGCCTCTCTCTCTCTCTCTCTCTCTCTCTCTCTCTCTCTCTCTCTCTCTCTCTCTCTCTCTCTCTCTCTCTCTCTCTCTTTCGGGCCAGCGGTATCCCGGCCCGGGGGTGCAACAGAGACGGAACACGGGATTGTGGACGCCAGGAGGGGTTCGACCATAAATTAGTCAGTCTGAATTAATTAATTACAGTGGGCCGGGCGAGGGAAAGTCTTCGGCCGTTCGGGTGGGACTGGTGCTCAACCCGGGCATATTTCACCGGACATGCTCGCTGCCCCTTGCCGCCGACAACAAGTGTCCGGGGAGACGAGGGCAGCGCGGCGTCCTCGGAGTCTCGAGCCTCAGTGTGCCGTTCTGCAGTGCAGCCGGGCAGGGCAATCACTTCTGCAAGCGATCGGATTGCGAGCAGGCAGGCGTACTTGAGCCCGGGGCTAGTCGGCCTGCTTGCTGCCTCTGTCTGCCTGCCAGCCTTCTGCGTGCCGTCTGCCCGCCTGCCGCCTGTCTGTCTGTCACTCTGTCTGTCGGTCTGTCTGTCTCCCTCCTGCCTACCTTCTGCCTCTACTGTCCCCGGACCGGGCCTGGGGCCAAGTGGGGACTCATAATCCCACGGCTCTTCCAAACGAATCATCAAATCAACGGAGGACGTATATACGGCATCTTAATTTAAGACGGCACAAAAAAAAAAAAAAAAAAAAAAAAAACACGCGAGTGGTCGCCGAGGCGGGCAGGCGCGGATTGGAGGGGGGTCCGCCCCCTCCCCCCCAGGGCGGCGAAGCCGCCTGAAAGGTACGCAACCTGTCGCACTTTGCCCCTGTATGTAGGCAACTTTTGCGACATCTCCCCCCCCCCCTGAACCCGTCTCTGGATCCGCCCTTGGAGGCGGGAGAGAGTGAGTGGTCCGTATAAAGCGGAGCGTGGGAGCACTTCATTACGTTTCGTTTGTGTGCGCGCTCATGTGCCGTTCGCCCCGCGAGCCGTATATTCAACTGGTCTCTCTGGAGGAGGCCGGCCGGGTCGGCGCTCGTTCGAGAATAATTAGCGCTCAGCGATTCAACGCGCAGGGTGGCTATGTCGTCACCCACCTGGGCACAGTGGGCTAGAAGACGGGTGCAGGCGGCCAAAACTCTCTCGACGCGTTTCGAGCACCAGAGTCGCTAAATGGGACTGGAACCGAACGTGTGACCCCGCCAATGGATTGCTCTCCGAACGAGGACTCCATTGGGGGACACTTTCGATTCGAGTCTTGTTATGCGACCGTGGAGCTCAAAACACGTCGAGAGTTTTGGCCGTCTTCTGGCCCACTGTGCTGTGGCCTTTTGCCTATCTGCGATCTCGCTCGTCACGCCAACGTCACACCGCTGTCATTCCGCCGTCACAGAGTGACACCCGTCAGTCACTCGGCCGGCCCCGCGGACCTCGTAAAATAGTGCCCCGCTCGCAAACCGCATACAAATTTATTGGTGGATTGTAAGGAGGCCGACTCGGCCGTGTTCTACGCCAGCTCGCCGCCTACATGGCGTGAAATGGGCAGAGGAATGCTGGGGAAAAAAGGGGGGGGAGGAAGCTGCGACACCGTGAGTCGTCCAGATTGCACCTTGTTTTCCCCTCCTCGGCCAACTTTCAACACGGAATGCCCGCGGGCCTTGTTTACCGTCTACAGCGCCCTCACGCGGCGAATCACTGCATTACCAACAAGTCCGTGCTGCCCGCCGCGGGAAGGAAGAGGAGAAAAAACTTGGAGAAAAACAAAATGCGGACTGTAGTTGTGGGACCCGGGTCAAACCGCCAATGACTTGTTCAAAGTTATTTTATTCCCCCCCCCTTTTTTTTTGTTCATTTCTTTTGGGTGATGACTGTGCCCAATGCTGTTGATAGTGGCGGTTTGTTTGGCCAAGGCAGTCGCCCCACCGCTTTGTCCCGTGTTTATGCTGCGTTCATTGAGGGCCCCGTCCTTGTTTTGCCGTGGTGTGGCCAGTGTGTCCAGCGCAGCCGTGCCTGACACACAACGGTCGGCTCATTTACGCAGTAATCATTCCTCCTTTTTTTTCCAGTTTGACCGGTCGTTGGTGGCACTTTTCCCTCCTCGTCCATCAGTCAGGTTGTCGGCATTCGTGTCGGTTTGTGGATGGCTTGCTGGGAGGAAACGCGACGGGGCGCAACTCTCCAACCAGTGGGACGTGGAAGGATGCATGTCATGTGTGAAGCTAGCACAGCATTTGTAAGGACCCGACCACCACTTTGAAAACTCGCGTACTTCGATCGACCCAACTTTTTCCTTTAGATTATGGTCTTACTTTTTTTGCAGCGGGAAGCGGGAACCTTTCAGTTGGGGTTCAAATAGCATTTTGATATTTTATTGCATGAACCACAGAGCTTTTGATGATGATGATGGTGATAATAATAATAATAATAATAATAATAATAATAATAATAATAATAATAATAATAATAATAATAATAATAATAATAATAATAATAATAATAATAATAATAATAACAATGTTTCCCGCAAAGTACGGGGGCACCCCTGTGTGATGTGGTATTCAGGGGCGGTTGAATCGAGACGCGATATCCATATAAATTGAAAGCGCTGTTAGGTGTGTTGGTGGGGAGACAGCAGAGCTATAGAATCGATTCTGTGGTATGATTGGCCCCCGCGGTAATCTCCACCAGGCTTTCTATCCAGCCGTGGGAGAGCTTTTCCTGAGGCAGCGTTATCCCGTATCCCTCTCAGCCTCCTCAACGAAAATACTCCTGGGGAGCGCATGTGTATTTGTCTTTTTGTTGGTGTGTGTGTGTGTGTATGGGCGCGCGCGCAGGCGTGTGCGTATATATATGTGGTGTCTCTCTGTCTGTCTCTGTCTGTCTGTCTGTCTGTCTGTCTGTCCCTCTCTCTCTCTCTCTCTCTCTCTCTCTCTCTCTCTCTCTCTCTCTCTCTCTCTCTCTCTCTCTCTCTCTCTCTGCGTGCGTGGGAGCGTGTGGGCGTGGTCGAGTATGCTGTAGTGTTGCGTTGGGTACAGCGGTTGACGCTCGTGGTTTGCTGGTCGAAGAGAAGCCAAAGTCGCGTCCTTGCACCCCTTTTCCCCCGGTTTGTATATTTTACCGTGTGACGGGCGGCGGCGCGGCGCGTGGCGTCCCCACCCGTCTCTTTTTCCAATCTTGTTTCATTGTCATCCCCGCCCCAGCCCTGCGCGGCCCGGGGCCCGGCCCCTATTCGCGCTCTAAATCCCCTATCTCAATGTCGCGTTTTGTCATCTCCCCCGGAATTCCACCCTTGGCGCTCATAACGAACAAGCCGCGCCTCACCGTCTTCTGGCCCACTGGGCCACGCCCGCTTCGCCGTCTTCTGGCCCACTGTGCCACACCCGCACACTAAATCTTATGTACAATTTTGTACGACGAGGCATCACAGTTTTTTTTTGGCGGACGAACTTTTCGTACAGTTATCGTACGAAAATCTGCACAAGTTTCCCTATTTTTGTACAAAATCTCGTTCAAAATTGTACGAAAAGTTCATCTGCACAAAAAAACTGCGATGTTTCGAACAAAATTTGTACAAAAACATTTAGTATGCGCCTCGCCGTCTTCTGCCCCACTGTCACACACACACACACACACACACACACACACCTCAACCTGCGCCCCATCTGGAGCATGCCCCTTTCCTCCAGGCGCGCCTCGCCAGCGCACGGCCAGAGCTGTTTATTCCGTGGATTAGACGAAACTGAGGGAAATAGTTGGAGCAGCCGTGTTCCGCCGGCCCGCCAAGACAACCTCCGCCGCTCCCCACTCGTTAAACTTGCCCTCCTTCCGGGATAACTTTCGCTGTTAATCTCGAAAATCTATCAGGGCCCCGCACCACAAGCATTCTCATCTCCCGCAAACCGAACGCCGACTGACGTGGTCGGAATGGTGGGCTTCCATCCCCAACAACAACGCCGTCGTTATGTAAATGAAGGAAGTTGTTTCGTTGCTAATTATTTGTCTTGCCGCCCCGGGGGCTGGATCCGTGATCCGTGCCGCGGAGGGTTCAAGTCGAATCCTACCTGGAATTGTGCAGTGCCTCCTCTGTCGCTCCGCACCTTGATTCCCCGAGCTCGACTCCCGTGAGCCCGGCCCTGTCTCATCGACTACATCCCCCAACTAATTTGTGATCCGCCTGAAATCGCCGCCAGGGGCGCTGCCGGCGCTGCGAGGGCCTCTCCTTTACCGCGGCCAAATCCAGTTTGTGGTGCAGTCTGATTCCGGTCGCTCTGTCTCTCTCGCGGCGGCGGCGGCGCCCTTCGGCATCGGCCCGCTGTTGGCGCGCATAATCCACACCCCGGCGAGCACGGCACAGTGGGCCAGACGACCGAGGGAGGCGCTCAAAATTCCGGACGGGTTTTGAGCACCAGAGTCGCTATAAACGGGACTCGAACCGTACGTGTGACCCTTTCAATGGATTGCTCTCCGAACGAGGAATCCATTATTATGGGGTCAAAACGCGTCTGGAGTTTTGGCGCCGCATGCGCCGGTCTACTGGCCCACTGTGCGCGGCCTGGCCCCTCTGGCCCCGCCGGCGGAGCACTGTGAAAATGTCTGTGTTTTTGTACGGAAAATGTGCAGAAGAATATAGTACGGAAGTACGGACGTAAGTACAGAACGTCCGTACCTGTTCCATGTATGCTCATGTAAACGGGTACGGAAAAAAAGGTACAGAAAGTTCCGTATTTAGCAAGTACGGACGGTCGAGGCAAATTGTTGACCAGACAGGTTCCGTACTTTTTTTTCTACCTGTGAGGCCGGCATCGGGTACCCGGTGCGTCCCGCCCGGGTCCGCTGGCACCGCCTGCACTTTGATCGCGTTCCTGACGTCTGGCTGTGTCGTGTGTTCCAGGTACGCGGTGGTTCTTGATTCCCCGGCGAGGCGAGCGCGGCAGCGCGGGCGACGGCGCCGTCATGTGTGCAGAATCGGCGAGTCTTTCCCCGTTCTCTCCTGTCCCCCCCCCCCCGTCCATTTCCCGCTTTCCGACGCTGACGGCGCACGGTGCTGATGGAAAGCGCGCGGCTTTGTTTTCGCGCCGCCTTTCACTCAATGCCTTCGGCACCTGGTCTTGGGCACTATCATCGTCCCTCTATTGACACTTCACTCCACTCGCTTCGTTTGTCTGCCCCTCTTTCGGCCTGATTGGCACCGAGGGTTTTCGCGTGCTTTCCCCCCCCCCCTCCCCCCTCCACCCTCTGCGCCGGGTCAACGCTCCGTCGTAGGGTGTCTGAGGAGGTGAAGTCGGAGAGAATGCGGATTAGCAGCGCTGCTCTTCCGAACCAACGCGCCGAGCGCGAGGAGTGTGCGCCGCCGTCACTGTTGTACACTCGTCGTGTCGGGCCCACTTTGTCAAACGAGGCCAAAAAAAAAAGTTGTACTGTTCTCTGTCTCCCCCCCCCCCGCCTTTTCCCCCTCACCCGCTTGTAATTGGCCGGCGCGGCGTGCGGGCCACAGTGGGCCAGAAGACCACGGCCAAAACTCTAGACGCGTTTCGAGCTCCACAGTCGCTTAATGGGACTCGAATCGAACGTTGTGACCCCACCAATGGATTCCTCGTTTCGCGGGCATTCCATTGGTGGGGTCACACGTTCCATTCGAGTCCTGTTCAGCGACCCTGGAGCTCAAAAGGCATCTATAGTTTTGTCTGCCTGCACGGTCTTCTGGCCCACTGTGCGCGGCCTTAACGAGCCGCCTCTACTTCCGGGACCACGCGTCTGCCAACAACAAAAACAGCCACAAGGGGCGTTATTGGCCATACCGGGCATAGGCGCGCGCGTGGATCGACACATTGTCCTGGGACGGAATGGCATGTCGCGAGAATGCGGAGCTAGCGCCGCATGCAGCGACAATACACACCATCTCCTCTCTCTCTCTCACACACACACACACACACACAGAGCGTCAGACACCATCTCTGCTGCGCAACTTGGGTATGAGTTGTTGGTACATTATGCGTGGTCAGGTATGTGAGCGACGTATGTATATGTGCGTGTGTTTGTGTCTGTCTTGGCGTACGTGAAAAGGGGATGGGGGGGAGGAGGTTCGGGGGTCATGACTCCTGGCCACTTTTTGGCACTATACAGTGTGTGTGTGTGTGAGTGTGTGACGTCTCTCCCCACAGTCGTCACACTCCACACGGAGACAGCCGCAGAAGTTTTGGTCGCGGCTTATTTGAAAACATTGCTCCTTTTCCGTTTGTCTGCGGGTCCGTGCGTGTGGCAGTGTCGCACGGCTCAGGGCCCCTCCCCCTAGCCCCCCCCCTTACTCCAAGCCAAATCCGGCCGCGGATCGAGAAAGAGAGAGAGAGAGAGAGAGAGAGAGAGAGAGAGAGAGAGAGAGAGAGAGAGAGAGAGAGAGAGAGAGAGAGAGAGAGAGAGAGAGACAGAGACAGAGAGAGAGACAGAGAGAGAGACAGAGAGAGAGAGACAGAGAGAGAGACAGAGAGAGAGAGACAGAGAGACAGAGAGAGACAGAGACAGAGAGAGACAGAGACAGAGAGAGAGAGAGAGAGAGAGAGAGAGAGAGAGAGAGAGAGAGAGAGAGAGAGAGAGAGAGAGAGAGAGAGAGAGAGAGAGAGAGAGACAGAGAGAGAGGGCCCCGTAACGAGCAGTACCTGCTGAATGTGCAGCGGATGACGCCTTGTTATCGCCGTCTTTGTCGTCGCCGTCACGTAACCAGTCGCTGTTTGGCAGCCGGCGGGGTAAGGAGACAGTCGCCTTACGGTCCTTGCGAGGACCAGAGAGGCAAAAAAAAAAAAAAATTAGATTATGTAAAAAGCCAGTCGAAAGCAGAGAACAATTATTGGGGTTCGATCCCCGACCCTAACAGTAGGAGTCAGATGTCTTTCCACTTTCAGCCACCACGGTTCACGTTGGCTGCCGATTGAAGCGGGTTTCTTGACGCGTCAATGACCAGCGGTCTGAGAAAATAGTTGTGACTCACAACTACTACAAATTTCACAACCCGCCGACCTTCATACTGGGATACCAACGCGATACCAACCTCTTGCCACCACGGGGCATGATGGTAACTGTGCGTTGCCGAGGGTTTGAAGCACACCGGTGTCAGTGAAAAAAAAAAATGTTATAAGTTGAACCTTGGACCGTGGACCACGGCTCACATCATCTGGGTTCTTAGCCGAGGAACGCATGTAGATGCTTCGAATCTATCTTATGGCCAACAAAGCTGATGCGAGCCGTGTTCTTATATCTACTGTGAGGGCCGAGGAGGTACAGGTTCTCATCAGTGGGAGCGGGCGATCAAATCCCCACGCTCCTCATCTTTTTCCAACTGGCTTACCCAGGGGGCAGTGTGAGACCAACATCGCAGAGGCATCTGCACCCGACCCCGAGTCTCAGGTTCAACTTTCAACATTTATTATTTTTCACTGCCTCCCCCAGTGTTCTTCAAACCCACAGCAATGCGCGGTGCCCATCATGTACCGTGGTGGCTGGAGGGTTTCCTGGTACGAGGATCGGCGGTTGAAATCTTATTACTTCGCAACTTTTTTCTCTGACCGCTGCTCATTGTCACGTCAAGAGCCCGCTTCAATCGGCGCTTGCCATGAGCCGTGGTGGCTGAGAGTAAAGGCGTTTGACCCCGACAGTGAGGTTCGGGGATCGAGTCCCAATAATTCCTTTCATTTTTCGACTGGCTTCCTCCCACTGAGACTCAAACCCGTCGTCCAACACTCGGAAGACGTGCAAGTCAGGTGGTGTAGTGGTCTAGGTCGTCTATGCCAGGCCACTACACCTGGGTGTCTAAGATGCAGTCCGCTTCGGCGGATTGGCCTCGGCACTGGTTCGATCCCCGATCGAGCCAGCCACTCGAAATTGGTCGCGAGTGGGTCCATTCCGATTCGTCGGATGGAGTTGATAAGTCCTTTGAAGCTGGCCTACTGACTGCATGGCATGTTCGGGTCTGGGAGCGCCGGACAGCGGGTGTACCACTGTGGGTACCGAACACCCCGCGCAAACAAAAGCTCCCAAAACTACTCTCTCTTTCTTTCTCTGTCTCTCTATCGTCTCTGCCTTACTCTACTCTGCCCATGTTGGGCCGTGGGGAGCGGCTCGGGTCCTACTGGGTCCCCCGGCGTACGATATCGAAGTCGCCGACGGGATTAACCCCAGTTACCTGATAGCACCGGTTCCCATCCCGAACACCGAAATAAGCAGGAGGCCTCCCCATTAAGACTGGAGAGGGGGTGTAGAGTTCCTTTTTAATTTTTTTTTAAAATCAGTCTTTTAGCAGTGCCCCGTCATACAGCTCAGAACCCGCCCGGGATTTGGACTGCATCCATCCACGGGTCTTCCGGCCCACTGCGCGTCGCCGCGGTGCCGTGATTGCGAGTCAGCGCGGCAGCAGCGGCAGCACTGGTCGTGCGGTCCCCATGGAGTGTACAAAGCCGAGTCTTGCGGCCACAGCTTCAGTCGCAGGTGGTCGCCGCCTCGGTCACTGCAGCGCTAGCATCGCGCTTTGGGCGTGTGTGTGTGTGTGTGTGTGTGTGCGTGCGTGCGTGTGTGCGTGCGTGCGTGTGTGTGTGTTTGTGTGTGTTTGTGTGTGTGTTTGTGTGTGTGTGTGTCTGTGTGTGTGTGTGTGTGTGTGTGAGTGTGTGTGTGTGTGTGTGTGTGTGTGTGGGGGGGGGGGGCGCGCGTCCCCTTCAGGACGGGGGCCGCAACCCTCTTCTCCGTCCAGCAGTCAGGGTCAGTTGTCTCTTGCCGCCCCTCACTGCCCGGCTCGGCCCCGCCCGACTCCAGTGGCTACAGGGGTTGGGGTTGTAGGACAAGGGGCCTGCGCCGACCACCAACAGCTGTGCTTGGCCGCGGAAACCGCGCGTGTATGCGGTGGGGAGGGGGCGGGGGGAGGGGCGGTAGGAGGCTCTATTGAGCAGCACCCCAGGTGCACCGTGTTACCAAGATTCCCCCCTCCCTGCCCCCCACCCACCGGTCTGGGCTAAGGTATACGACCTGCCCCCGCCCCTTTCCCACGCTATGTCTGTCTCTCTCTTTCTCGCACTCACTTGGGTAATAATTCACGCAACGTGACTATACTGTAACACCTGTTCCAGCTGGGACTCGCGGGTCAGCCGGTCCGACAGGTACACCGGTAGAGGCCAACCCTGTAGTTGGCCAAAAAGCCACAAATAAAACGAGAAGCAGTTCGGCCATTTTCGTTTCGGTGGGAAAATCTTTCGCGGTTTTATTGTGTCGTGGTCGTGGCTGTGGGAAAATGGAGTGGAAAGTAGCACGAGCTGCATATTCAGATTTTAATTAATAATTAATCTAATTTGTCCGCTCTGGGCGATTGTGTGGCTGCAATGAGGTTGGTGTTTTTGTTTCGTTGTTTTATTTTGCGAGGTCGTTGCAAGGCGTTGAGTGAAGGAAGGAAGGAGTAGGACGGCCCATAATTATGCCATCGTGATGAGATATCGATTTTGGCCTTTCTGGGATACTCTTTCTCTTGTGTCCAACTTCCGATGAGACTTGAGGAGTTCTAGAAATGTCGAGGAGGTTGATTGCTCGCTGTAATAAGGTGGCGTGCCACTCCCCGCTCCAATGAGGATGATTGGAGAGTGTTTTTTTTCCCTCGTTATTTTGTTTCTTTGCTATGGAGGACCGCTCAGAGTCACATCAATTCGAACTTCATTGCGATTTGTGAGTGAAGACGGTTGTCCTGTCTGGGCCAGGGTGCATGGGGCATTTTTGCAAAAGCACTGCAGCATGCCAGGAAAATAGGACTATTTCTTCTCTGGCACAGTTTAAATTAGAAGTTTTGTGACCACGTTACGAGGGCCCCCTGAAAAAAGGGGACGGACCGGGGCGCTTTCCAGACAAACTCGACCCAAATTTGAGTTTAATCCGGAGGCACGGTCGCGGCTGCCGCTGGGCCTGCCGTCATTCTATTCAAACGAAAAATAATTTCCCGTTCCACCAAAGGGGTGGCCGCGTTCAACCCTTTTCTTCTAATTTAAGCGGACTTTGGCCGCTCGCTTACACTGCGGGGACTTGTTGTTGTTGTTGTTGTTGCTGGCCACGGGGCAGGGCCACCGTGCCCAGCGTCGTGGTCCTGCGGGGAGCAATATCCTTGTAAGGACAAACAGGAATTAAAGTGTGTTTGTCTTGCCACTCGAGCCCGTGAGTTAATACGCCGTATAGTGGGCACTTTTTGTTATTGTTGTTTTTGTTGTTGTTGTTGTTGTTGTCGTTGCGGACGTTTGGCGGCGGCCAGCCCGTGCCGTGCCGTGCTGCGGTTTGGCCACCGTCCGTATTTTCGTGTCCCAGTTCCCCGACCGCCGCCATACCGCACGCCGCCCTTTTTACGCCCCCTTTTTTTACTGCCCGCGACGCCCCCGCCGCCCCCGCACGCGCATTTTATTTTCTTCTTGTTGTTGTTTTTTTCGGTGTAGATTCCGTATTGTTTTTATTCGGTCCACCTGCTGGGACCGGAGGTAAATTAATTTTCTTACAGTCCAGTCGTTGGCCACCCCGCGCTGGCGGTGGCGCCAGTGCGCTGAGGGCCGCGGTTCTCTGGCCCACTGTGGGGCGCTGCACTGGGGCGGTTGGCGGCGGCCTGCCGCATTTGGCAGCGTAGCGTGTAGTGAGTTGAGTTGGTGGGGGAGGGGGGGGGGGTCAGCTGCCTCGGTCAGGATAAGCCACACTGCATACAAGGGGTGGGTGTCTGGCGCGGAAGGCCGAGGGATATGGTGAGTATGGTCCGAGTGGGAGGGTGGGTAAAAGATAGCCCAAAGCTTGACCGTGGAGCTTGGAAAGGGGAAAAAGTACGTACGTGCATGCGTTGTGTGTGAGTGAGACACACACACACACACACACACACACACACACACACACACACAGACTGGGGGAATGCATGTGAGGGTGCCTGCTGGACGCTGAGCCCACCCTGGTCTCAGCTTGTGGTGTCCGGTCCGTATTCTCTAGTTCGTATCGCTCAGCTCAGGGCGGCCCACTGTGCGGCACATTATGCCCCTCCCCTCCCTCCCCCCCCTCCCCCCTTCTGCTGGCGGAGCTTTTCCCCGCTGCTGCAGGTGCCCACCGCACCGTGAGTGAGCCTGACGACGGCCCTCATAAGGTTCTTCGTTTATTACACGCTGCTTATTTTTATTTTTTTCGGCCTTTTGGCTGCGTTCTTTTGCGCCATGCGCTAAAGCTAGGCCACAGATTTTTGTGTGTGTGTGTGTGTGTGTGTGTGTGTGAGAGAGAGAGAGAGAGAGAGAGAGAGAGAGAGAGAGAGAGAGAGAGAGAGAGAGAGAGAGAGAGAGAGAGAGAGAGAGAGAGAGAGAGAGAGAGAGAGAGAACGAGAGAACGAGAGAGAGACAGAGACAGAGACAGAGAGAGAGAGAGGAGAGAGAGAGAGAAGGGGGGGGGGTGGAGAGAGAGAGAGAGAGAACGAGAGAACGAGAGAGAGACAGAGACAGAGAGAGAGAGAGAGAGAGAGAGAGAGAACGAGAGAGAGAGAACGAGAGAGAGAGAGAACGAGAGAACGAGAGAGAGACAGAGACAGAGAGAGAGAGAGAGAGAGAGAGAGAGAGAGAGAGAGAAAAAGAGAGAGAGAGAGGGGGGGGTGGAGAGAGAGAGAGCGTGTGCGTGTTTGTTGGGGAGGAGAGGAGAAACATGAGAAGGGGGTCTCTCCTCGGCCGACTCGGACTTGGCTCGTCCCGTCCCTGCCGGCCGGTCTGGGCGGGTCCGGGGCGTTGTTGTTCATTCACGGTTAGACGAACCACATCAAACGGCCGTACCAAGCGCGCTGCAGCCAGAGAGGGAGCACCGGATGGTGGCAATGAGGGAAGAAGGCGAGAAGAATAATGAGACGAGGCGGCGGGCGGCTGTGCCAGGCGCACAGTGTAGGCGCACAGTGCCAAAGGCGTGCATGCTTGCTGAGAAACCACCGGCCGCATTTGGCGTTGGCGCGGTTTTAGCGGATAAAAGTTTGGGGTGCCTCTTCTTGGGGAAGCGTGCGTGTTCCAGTGGTGGGTGTGTGTGTGTGTGTGTGTGTGTGTGTGTATGTGTGTGTAAAAGGGGGGGGGGCTTCAGGCTGCTCCGTGGGAATGCGGTGATGAGTCGTGCCTTTGTCGGAGAGCGCCTCAGACTCCGAACTGTTCGACTGCTCTAAAATTAACGAGCTGCTGTGGTCTTGACATGCTGACCCCTCCTCCAAACGAACACATGCAAACAAACACACGCACACACACACGCCTACGCACTCACGTCTCTCCCTACACCTGACAGCAGGAACACGTTAGCATTGACCAGTCAGCGCGCTCGGCCCTTCACTGCACATAATTTTCTTACGACTGCTCCTTGGCATGATTTCTGGCTGCGTTGGCGAGCTGCTGTGTTCAGGGGAAAGGAGTTGTGAGTCGACAAGACATGTCCGCGCCCCCCGCCGCTGCTTTAAAAGTACAAGGCGGGCCACACCACGACGGGGGCCCCACTTGGCGCGTGTAGCTCACTGTACAACTCCTCTCGATGGAAGTCGGGGGTGAAGAAGACTCGTGGCGCGACGCGCCACACTGTGTGCGTATGAGTCTCGGAGGCGTGTTTTGGCCTCCCGGCCTCTCTGCCGCCCGCCATAGGCCCACCGTGCGCTGGCTCGCCGGCAGTAAACGGCCAACTTAGGCGCGAAACACGTGTCGAAGCGGAGCGGCGAAGCGAACGCCAAGTTGTCGGCAGTTACGGAGCAGGAGCATCACCCGGCGGATTGCCTGGCAGCTCGCTGCCTCAGCGACACGCCGCTTATTCTCACCTCCCTGAAACAAACGGAGTTAGCCAAATACACAGCAAGGTCGGACGTCCAACGTGAGCTTAGTGCACCCTGAACAAAGAATCCCTGAAAGTTCACTCCCGCGACAGTCTTATTCTTCACTGGCGCACATCTAATGGGAGTGTACTACATGTGTGACTGCGAGTAACCAGCCGAAGTACGAGTCAAAAGAACGGGCGAAAAGGTAAATGTTAAAAGTGCCATGTTGGGTGATCTTTATTTTTCACGGTGTAACAAGGGCCGACCGGGAACAGAGGGAGCGCCGCCGCCTTCGTTCCTGCCGTCTGCTATTGCAGCAGTTCTATAATGGGAATTCAAAGAAATTAATTTTCTCGCGAAAACAAACGTCGGGCGGGCCAGGCGGATTAATTCTCGCAGGAAGTAGCAGCGGCTCAAACTTGGCGGCGCGGGGCTGGCGGCGCGTGCATAGGCCGGAAGAAAGACCGGCGGCAGGAGCAGGCCGCCGCACAGTGGGTCAGAAGACCGTTGGGGCGGCCAAAATCCCGGACACGGTTTGAGCTCCAGAGTCGCAAAATGGGACTTGAGTCGAACGTGTGACCCCACCAATGGATCGCTCTCCAAACGAGGAATCCATTGGTGGGGTCACACGTTCGATTCGAGTCCCTTTTAGCGACTCTAGAGCTCATAACGCGTCAAGAATTTTGGCCACCTGAACACGGTCTTCTGGCCCACTGTGCACCGCCGTGACGTGGCGAGGAACTCGCTGGAAATCGTCTTCCCTGCAGGCTACCTGGAAATCCAGGAGCCCTTTGCCGCGCAGGGCATACGGCCGTGGACCTCGTTTCTAATTGCTCGCATCCGGCGGAGGCGGCTGAGGCGGGGCCGGGGCCGTTTCCCTTAACAGGCTCGTTTCCTCGAGTGAGGAGGTCGTCCCACTGCCGCCGGCGTCGCGTCCCCCGGCCTCGGCCTCGGCGTCACGGTGGCCAAGGCCGTGTCAAGAGCCGCGCCGAAAAAGGCGGCGGCGGCGGTGCGGTGAAATATCTGGGCCGGTGTGCCTCATCATTTTTTCACCGGTGCCGCACGGCGGGCCTCGGCCCTGGCAGGCCTCGATTCCGCAAGGCGGGCTCTGCATTTCTCATACCGGTGGGCAGGTTTATGGCAAGGCCTGCCGTGGACCCCTTCCCTTCGGCGGCTGTAACCACAGCAGAGGCCTCGCTCCCTATTCTCCTTCGCGCACCAGTCCAATCGATTATTCAAATCACGGCGAAGGAGGCCCGGCCTCGGCCACGGCCAGGCAGCCCTCTGCTCGTCATCCCTTCTAAGGGCCTCGGACGCGGCAGGGCCTCGCAACGGAACGGCCGAGGCCGAAGCGTTATCCCCATCGACTGGCCGGCTTATTTTCGTCTCCGCCCCTTACATTCACTTACCGCTCGTAAGTGGCGGGGATGATCCGGGCCCAAGGTGCGCTGCCGATGGCGTCCCACTGTGCGCCGCCTTTCGCTCGGTAAGTCGAGCCCAGGCAAAAATGACACCTCACTAGAGTGAGGTGCGAGCCTTTGTGGGACATTCCCTGACGAGGCACAAAAAAAGTTCATGCATCAGAAGACGACGTGAACTAGCCGAAAAAGGACTAGAGTGCGCGCACACTCACACACACACACACATATACACACACACACACACACACACACACACACACGGTGGAAATAAAAGTCGCTGCGCGCGTCTCATTTGTGGAATGGCCTGGTCGCTTCCGCTTCATTCCGAGCGAAACATGTCGCACACCATTGCCTCTACACTGTCCTTGTGTATATAGCACTACTGGAGGTGGCAGAGAGAGAGAGAGAGAGAGAGAGAGAGAGAGAGAGAGAGAGAGAGAGAGAGAGAGAGAGAGAGAGAGAGAGAGAGAGAGAGAGAGAGAGAGAGAGAGAGAGGGGGGGGGCGACACTCACACCAACAGACAAACACACACACACACAATTTCTCAGAGGCTACTGCGCATACGCACACATACAGAAGCTGCCACCCAAACCAACCAACACACACACACGAACACACAGAGACTGAGGGCTTGGCGTTGTTATGGCGGCCGGCCCTGGTCTCTCATTAGGCAATTAAGTGCTTACGTTGGCAGGCCTTGCAACCGCCGCCGCTTTTTGCCCGCCGACAGTGGCGCCACAATGCCTCTATTAGCCGCGCCATTTGACGCTCCCGCCCGTTTTGACCCTCTGCATGAGTATTACCAACTGTGCGGGGCCAAAGTTGGCGCGCATGGTGCTTCGGCAAGCGCGCGGGCGGAGCTAGCGCCGCACAGTGGGCCAGACGAGCGGCGCAGACGGACCAAAGGTCTAGACGCGTTTTAGGCTCCAGCGTCGCTGAAGATGACTCGAACCGAACGTGTGGCCCCACCAGTGGGTTCCTCGATCGGAGAGCAATCATTGGCGGGGTCACACGTTCAGTTCGAGTCCCATTTAGCGACTCTGGAGCTCAAAACGCGTCTAGAGTTTTGGCCGCCTCGACGGCCTTCTGGCCCACCGTGCGGCGCTGGCGTAGCGGGATGACGAAAGTGCGTGACCGTTTTTGCGCAACAGGCTCTGGGACTGTGGCGCCGCCAGCGTCCCCCGGGATTGCTGCGGCAATGGGCTCTCGGGTCGGTCGCTGCACAGATGCAGACGCAATTAGCAGACACAGCGGGACGATCACCTGGTGTGGCCTGGCTCTGGCAACCCGAACGGACGGACGGACGGACACGTTGGTGCTGGGTTCGAGACCGAGCATCCCGACATCTTGTCCCCTCTGGATAGTCGCCCTCTTGTAGCGGAGGAGAAGCAGAAGGGAAGACCAGAGGGTTCGAGCACTCGTCTCGGATGGCTGCCCCATTTCTCCTGCTGGCGAACCTGAACTCCCTGCGTTCCAGTCCTGGCTCCAATTCACTTCCGCCTAGCCGAGCCGAGTGCTTGCGTGGATCGAGCCGAGCCGGGGCCGTGCTGGATGGGCCAAGGCGGAGCCGAGCCGGAAGTGCGGCAGTCCGGCCGCGCATACCGCAAGCACTGCATGCCTGCACCGCAAAGGGCAGAGAGAGAGAGAGAGAGAGAGAGAGAGAGAGAGAGAGAGAGAGAGAGAGAGAGAGAGAGAGAGAGAGAGAGAGAGAGAGAGAGAGAGAGAGATTGAGTGGGTGCGTGCGAGTGAGAGAGCGGGGGTCTAAATCCGAATGGATGAGGTGTTTAGTTTACGGCTTCGCAAGAGTATTTGACGTTGGCGCGTGAAGTTTCATTACCAATACTGCCTACTAGACGGACGCGTGAACTCACACACGCATGCACGCGCGCACGCACACTAACTTCTACAAATACGTTCACTCAAACACGCCCGCGTGAGCAGCTGTGATACACGCACACACGCTCACGCGCGATCTGAGCACACTATGCACGATTGATGTGGACCCGCCAAACACTACAAGTTGTATTTGATTCCACGCGGAGAACTGGCAGCGGCTTTGGCTGGATTCTGAAAAGGAGATAAACTGCTTGCAAAGCACCGGCGTAGTGCCTGACGGTCGACCGTTGAGTTGATTGCAAGTGTGAGTGAGCACGCTTCAAGAAATACTCGATCGCAACGTACGTCTGATTACGTTATTACGTACGTGATTTGGATTGGAAATTTAAAAGTAAAGGTTTCCGTAAAAACTTCGTTGCTTTTCGAAATTTTCACAAAGTTTTGAGCACTGAGTGAGCTCACTGACATGGTCTATCGATACCTTACGTGGTGAGGGTTGTTGCGGAGAGCGTCTCAAGTAGGGACGGGCGATTTTGCGATTTATCGCAGGTGCGATACGTTTTTTTCCAAAAATCGCGATGCGATTTTGTGTTTCAGACCGCTGCGATCAATCGCAAAATCGCATTATCGCTAAAAATCGCAAAAATCGCACCGAGCATGAACAATATTGTGTCCGCTGCATCTCTTTGACGACCATACCGGGGAAATGATTTTTTGCGCAAAAAAATCACTCTGAGATTTTTTGCTATTTTCTTGCGATATTGGGATTTTGAGATTTATCGCAAGAAGTCGCGATGTATGAGAAATCGCAATCGCGATAGTGAAATGTTGAAATCGCCCGTCCCTAGTCCCAAGGAGGCCAGCAGAGCCTGGCCACGTGGTTTAGACGCAGGTGAGTCATCGTCCTTCGCTGCGGCGCTGAGGTGTGAAGTTGGCCGCCCTGGGTGTGCACTGCTCCGCTGAGGCGAGCCACCGCTCTTGAAACAAAGTTGCAGCCCCAGTCGGAGTGGCGGCCACTAGAGGGCAGCAGCGGCGGCGGCGTCCCCCGTTCAGGTTTCGTGCTGCTCTCTGATCGAGTTAGCCAGTTGGGCTGCACCCGCCTCACCGGCGGCATCCAAAGCCCTTAATTCGAGGAACGATCAAACTGTTCGATTTTAGTCGCGGCCGTGGTGAATGGCATTAAAACTCACCCGCACTGTGGGCCGCCTTCCGTCCGTCGGTCCGTCTGTCCGTCCGCCGGTCCCCCTGTCCGCTCGCCTGCCGCTTTCGTTCCCTTGGCTTGATTAATTTACATCGGGATAGCGTTCGTGAACGTTCACCGCGATGGTCTAGCTCCGGATTGGTGGGTAGATTGGCCAACCATTTTGCGCAATCAAGGCAATCAAGTTTGCGGAACGGCGGATTTCTTGAGCGAGGCACTTGAGAACGGTCAACATGCAGGAAAAAATGCGTCTTCCTCAAGTCAACGCAAGTAAAAAGAGGGAGTGGCACGAAGGGGGTCGAGTCTACCCCTGAGGACGGTTTAAAGATCATGCAGTGCAGGGGGTGGTTAGGTTAGGTGGCCGGCACAAAAGAGACTAGGGGCCGCGGCTTGATAGCCAGCAGTTAGACTGAGGAGACAGCCGCGCCGTATAATTTCCCGTTGTTGCGTTTTACAGCCCCCCCCCAAGGCGGTGCAACGCGGTCACTCGCTGCCTGCGCTTCCCCCCCCCCCCCCCACTCCGCCTCCGCGTCTCGAATCCAAAATATAAAGCGTAGTATTTGTTGCGACGCCGCAATCACGACGCGGGACGGCGGACATGCCCGGAACACGAAGAAAACGGCCAAAGAAAGACAGCACTAATCTTGTGTGATGAAGCTTGGTTCACATCACTTTTCTCTCCACCGGTAGTATCTCTCTCTTTTTTTCCCACCCCTCCCACCGCGGCCGCCTCCATCCTGCTGGCGGAAGCCACGTCTTCAGCTGCCAGTTGTACTTTTTCTGTTGCTGCTGCCGTTTTGTTGTTTTTTTTTCTTTCTTCGTTATTTCTCTCATCCCTCTCGCCCTTTGCGTTATTTTTTTATTGCATGGCTTAATGCCAGGCCATTGTTTACGCTCATATTTGTCTTCCCGGACCGCCGCCGCAGTTTACTGCACTCTGCTCTGCACTCGATCGCGCTGTCTCGCACAAACTTGCCGTTTTCGCTGTTCTCGACACTGGCATTTCATGTCCTCAAAATAACTTTGTAAATTCTAAAATTGTGAGTAATTTTTTCAAGGTGCATCTGCCCACCCTTTGTCACACAAGCGTAGGGGGGGGGGGAGGGTTAGAGAGAGAGAGAGAGAGAGAGAGAGAGAGAGAGAGAGAGAGAGAGAGAGAGAGAGAGAGAGAGAGAGAGAAGAGAAAAGCAAGTAGGTCAGGGAAGGACGCGGCGCCGCTGGCTTGTCAAGATTGCCTCTCGACTGTCAAGAAGAGAGCCAGGTTGTCGCTGCCCTGCTGCCTCCCTTTCTCTTCGCCCCGAATTTCCTCTCTCCGTCTCCCTTCTTCTGGTTGCTCTGCTCGCCTCGCATGTCATGAGGATCGATTGTCTTTGCGTGCCTTGCTTTCGGTGCAGCGGATGCATCAGTGGAGTGCACCGCACGCGCTTGTGTGTGTGTTTGTGTGTGTGTGTGTGTGTGTTTGTGTGTGTGTGTGTTTGTGTGTGTGTGTGTTTGTGTGTGTGTTTGTGTGTGTGTGTGTGTGTGCGTGTGCGAGAGAGAGAGAGAGAGAGAGAGAGAGAGAGAGAGAGAGAGAGAGAGAGAGAGAGAGAGAGAGAGAGAGAGAGAGAGAGAGAGAGAGAGAGTAGAGAGAGAGAGAGAGAGGAGAGTGAGATGGGGGGGGGGAGGCACTGGGCCGACGCTGAAGCTGCGACGGTTTTTGCTGGATTGATTTCAACTTCGGAAACAAAAAAACCAGAAAAACGTTTCCAGAAGGCGAACCACGTGATTGAGACGACAAAGCTGAGAATCGTCTCAGTGCACTTGATAAAACTCACCTAGCGGGGAGCTTCCAAATAACGACGATAAAAAGTGAGAAAGCGAGCAGAAAAAAGCGGAGAATTATACGGTACTCTTGTCCTCATTTTCTTCCGTTTGGAAAGCGTCAAAGCCCTCGCCGTCTGCTTTGAAGTCGAAAATGAGATTAGACCGGCGGGACGCAACGAGACGCTTGTGTCCCGGCAGCCTGACGAGGCGACATACTCTGACAAAAATGTTTCAAAGTCCTCCGAGTTAATGACATCACTGTCGAGGACGTTCGCGCCCCTTTGGAGGTGGCGATGCCTCCTCACGGGGACACAGAAGGTACCCATAACGATAATAATGCTTGAAATATTTTTCCAGGTTGTCCTTTTTTTTTGACTTCGTTTCCACCGCTGGGACTAACGGAGCGTGATTTCACAGCGGCCCTGACCACCTTGACCCCACACTGTGAGGGTGCTGGGGCGCCTAGGTGAGCGGCACTCGCACTCAGATCCCAAAGCGACTCATGAATATTAAAACGCTCGCCTTTCATCCAATTTCCTGCTGCCGCCTACGCAAGCGTGGCGCAAGCGTAGCGCAGGCGGGGCGGAGGCGGGGCGCGAGCGCAGTAAACACTTCGACCGAATTAGGGTGGACATGTGTCGCTCGATTACTTCAAGAGTGTACACAGCGAACTATGACGTCACATGCGTTGGATAGCAGGGTACTTACAGGTGGAATGTCATGCTTGTTGCCCACCCTCAGGGCGCTGAACTTCCCCCCCCCCCTCCAGCCACCACGGAACTGTGGGTCAGAAGACCGGCGCCGGCGGCCAAAATTCTAGACGCGTTTTGAGCTCCAGAGTCGTTAAATGGGACTCGAATCGAACGTGTGACCCCACCAATGGATTCCTCGTTCGGGGAGCAATCCATTGGTGGGGTCACACGTTCGAAACGCGTCTAGAATTTTGGCCGCATGCTGCACGGCTCGGGGTGCGGAACCTTATTGTCCGCCACGGCGCTGACTCTCCATGGCGCTGACTCTCCACGGCGCTGACTCTCCATCGCGCTGACTCTCCATCGCGCTGACTCTCCATCGCGCTGACTCTCCATCGCGCTGACTCTCCACGGCGCTGACTCTCCACGGCGCTGACTCTCCACGGCGCTGACTCTCCATGGCGCTGACTCTCCATCGCGCTGACTCTCCATCGCGCTGACTCTCCATCGCGCTGACTCTCCATCGCGCTGACTCTCCATCGCGCTGACTCTCCATGGCACTGACTCTCCATGGCGCTGACTCTCCATCGCGCTGTTACAGGCCATGGCGCTGTGCGCGCTGCTGCTGGCCCCCCTGCTGCTCCTGCTGGGGGCGGGCCCGGGCCCCGGCGGGGGCCTCGGCGTCGGCATGGCAGCGGGGGCGTGCCGCCAGTCGGAGTTCCTCTGCGACACGGGCCAGTGCATCTCGCTGGACAAGGTGTGCGACGGCCGCGACGACTGCGAGGACAAGAGTGACGAGCGGCCCTTCTGCACACGTAAGTCTTTTCATATTCGTTTTGTTTTGCTGTTTCCCCTGTTTATCGGCTGGGTGACAGCACTCTGACTTTGCAGTCACGATGGAACTGATGGAAGAAGCCGGGAGATTATCCAGAACTTTCAAAAGGAAAATTTAAAAAAAAAAAAAAAAAAAAAAATGGAACTGCACACCCCTTCCTCGGCCTTAATGGGGAGAAAGCAGAGATAGTCCAAAATAAAAATTTTAAAAAAAAATAAAAAAAATGGAGGTCTCCCATTAGAAGCGAAACCTTGGAGAGACGCGCCATAGGACAAACAGAATGGCCAACATTGACGACTTTATCGAAACAAAACTCTGTCCCAGCCGACTCCCGGCGACAACTCTAAGGAGGTGTTGGACCCGGCATTGTTCCGCTCCCTATGACGGGCTGCGTCTGCCCCCCCCCCCCCCTTTCTCTCTCTCTCCTTCTGTCCTCTCCCTCCAGATTCCCCTCATTAGGGCTCACAGCTTGCAAGCCTTGCCCGCTGGCCAGACCGAAGGGATGGCCGCCGCCCCGCCGCTGCACGGAGGCACACAATTAAACAACTGGATCCAGGACTGGCTCCTTCCTGTTCCGCCCCTGGGTGACGCCCCCAAGCCTTATTCTGTGTTTGCCCCCCCCCCTCCCTTAACCATCCCATACCCCGGGCCCCTACCCAACGACCCCCGGGGCCCCGCCTTCTAAAGGACACAGTCAAACAAGGCAAAACGGCGGGCTGTTTGGAGAAGAAGTATGACACTTACACACACACACACACACACACACACACACACACACACGCAGACTCTCTCTCTCTCTCTCTCTCTCTCTCTCTCTCTCTCTCTCTCTCTCTCTCTCTCTCTCTCTCTCTCTCTCTCTCATATTTTGGCTCCGTTTACGTTTGGTTCCCGGAAGCCGTGAGCCTCGCTGACAAGCCAACAAACAGCGAGGCACTAAGGCGAGGGGCAAAGGCAGCAGCAATGGGTACCACGACACGTCATATCAGGCATCAAAGAAGGCGGTGGACGACCAGCCCCTTCATCACGGCCACCGCCGCCTAAACGCGGCGAGGCACGCAAAGCAGTTCTGTACGAGGCGGCGGTGAAAAAATTGAGTCGCTCCGTAATTAGGGGATTGTAGATGTGTAAGACTCGTCGAGGGGCGGGGGCATTGCTTGAGCTGCAACACTGCCGACAAAACCATGATAAAAATTCCTCGAGGCACATGTGTAAAAAAAACCGACAAAAGGTTAGTTTAAGTGGATTTTAGTTTTGCTGAGGGGATGATCGCAGCTTCTGAAGTTGCAAGCTGCTTACGAAAAAAAGACAAAACAAAGCGAGGCGGAGAAAAAAATATGCTATTGAAGGAGTCAAGGCGTCTTTCAACATGTTATTACGTAATGTATAATAGCTTGCTCTGGACGCCCTCTCACGCACAGCCACACACGCACACGCGCGCGGACACACACACACACACACACAAACACACACACACACACACACACTATATGACTGTAATCAGCCCCTTAGCACGAGTTTACATATTAAAGTTGGTGGAGTGGTGGTGTGACAGGGTGGAGTATGGCGCTGCAGGACAATGCAAAACAAAAACATAAAAATAAAAAAAACACGAAAAAAGTGAAGAAAAAAGCATGGCGACGGTAATAACGGCTTGCAGGCATAGCGTGGGCGTGGCGGCCGCACCGCACAACACGCGAAATTGTTTAAGAATTACAAAGAAGAAAAATGAGCCGTTTCGTGATTTTTAGCTCGGAATGTAGAGCATGTTCGTCGGGGAGCGAGGCTCTAGTCCCCGCGCAAAACTTGTCTGCCTCCTGCTCGCCAAGATGCAACGCCACCACCTGCGGTGCCGACACAGGTCTGCAGCGCCTAATGGGGTCGGTCGCATCTACCACACGCACACACGCACACACGCACACACGCACACACGCACACACGCACGCACACACACGCACCTCTTCCTACTGACAGGACGTTGGAGTTCCAACCACTAGGCCACCGCAGAGGAACCCTGTTATGCAAGGCGTACGTCGAACGGGAGGAGGAACAACGCTCACACACGTCTAGTCTTCCAACACTAACTTCTGTCACTGCTCTGAATGGAAACGCTGTGAGTGCAGCGTCAAAAAGGCGGCGCGATGTATTTAAACCAGTGTTCGGTGCACGACGTAGTGCAGTGACAGGCCGTGCTACACGCATTACATGTGGGGCATTCTGAGGGACACGTTGTTCCCAAGAGGGATCGCCTGGCTGATATGCAGTCCCGCTGCACACGCGTGCGCGGCGGGCTGGCCCAGCCTGCACTTCGCGGGCGCCTGGCTGGTATGCAGTCCCGCTGCACACGCGTGCGCGGCGGGCTGGCCCAGCCTGCACTTCGCGGGCGCCTGGCTGGTATGCAGTCCCGCTGCACACGCGTGCGCGGCGGGCTGGCCCAGCCTGCACTTCGCGGGCGCCGACCGGTCCGCCGTCCCACTGCACGCGTTGCCCCGGGCGGCTTGCAGGCGCCAAGAGCGCGGCGGCGCCGACACTAGCCGAGCCGCTCACAGTGGGCCGGGCCGGGCCGGGTCATCAGCGCCACGCCATCCCCGTTTTCTTTGTAATTCAGATCCAGTGTCTCCGCGACGCCGCGCCGCACTTGTACTTCGGCGCCGCATTTCCATGACAATGCAGTGGGACTGCCCACCGCCCCGCCCCGCCCCGCCCCGCCATAGACCGCGCCGGTCACACCGTCTGGCATGAATATGATTTCGTCTTTCGAATCTTCGCTCTTCATCCTTTCCCCGCCGCGGGCTGCCTTCGAAACGCGCGCTTTCTGGTCATGGGTTCGAATACTGGGGCGCGTCTACTCCCGCCATTTTTGTCCGGCCGCCTCTACACCCTAAGCCCGCGGCCCCTTCGCTAATAGACTCGACCCCTTTTTGTTTCGCCGCGACATATTTTCCCGGAGGTCTTCCCCCCGCAAGGACTGCATCGCACTCTTTCGCTTCGAGCGTGAAAACGAATGCATGCAATAAAACGGGGATCCCACATTACGCTGGTAGTAACCGTGGCCATTAGTGCCGTGGCCGGGGTGGGAGAGGGGGTGGGGGAGTGGGGTGGGGGAAGGGGGTGGGGGAAGGGGGGGAATGGCAGACCCGGGTTTGCGGGATACCCGCTACATAATTTCCCGGCCTGGCATAGGAGATTTACGCTTATGCCACACGGGCCGCCTTAAGCCCGTCTTAATACGACCTCCTCGACCAACTTCTATCGGGATGTGATGCGAAAGGAGGAGAGGGAAAAGGGGGGGGGGCAGACTTGGGGTGATTCTGTGTGTGTCCTGGCGCTCAGCCTGCCAACCCATTAGGGTGTCATTCGGCCTGCATTCAGGAGAGCCAGCTTAGTGTTTTCCACAGGTCAAGTAGCACAGATTTGATCTATTGTATTGGACAAAATGAAGATTCCGGAAATTCCCCACGCTTCGAAAGTCGCTCTCCCGGATTTTCCCAACGTATTTCTAACAGTGAGGAAAATGGTCGTTTTATGAAAATTGCCCTACGCGTCACCGCAAAGTTTCCAAGTGCCGTTTTTACAAGGCGGCATGGCGAGGCCGTGCGCGGCTCGCGGCCACGTGACCCAGTGGGCTAGTCGTCGAACATCGGACGGCATGAAAAATAGCATTTGATTAGCGTGATAGCGGTGGGGCGATGCCCTCTTAGCTTTGGGGCGAAATTCAGATTGAAAAATACATTATCGCGGCTGTGCCGGCCGGGTGGGCCGGGTGGGTTCGTCGTAATTTCCACTTTGGCGTGCCGGCGGCACTGCTTGTCCTGCCTAATGCTCGCCGAGTCGAGTTTGTGTCGATAAATTTGCAAACTTGATGCGGCGAGGCCGGGCGGCCCGGCTCACCGCCACAAGAAAGAGGAGGCAGTAATTGTATTTGATTAAGGAGAGTTCCTGCGGAGGAAGGAGGAGCGGTGTGGCCGGACGAGTTAGTGAAAGGGGCCCAGTGACTTGCAAATGAAAAGGACAACATCATCAACGAATGTGACGTCATGTTCACGGCGGAAACGGTTCCTGGTTGTAAAATCTTCGAGAAAAATGCTTCACATTGTGAAGCAACATCCTCCGTAATACGAAGCAATGCTACAATGCCTTCGTTTTCTTCGTATTTATGAAGCAGTGATGCTTCGCAGACTTCTTTGAATGCACCCACGCCACGCCTGTCCTGAAACGCTCGCACCCCCGAACTGAGACCTTGCTCCGCTCCGCCCAGGCTCTGCCATTACCGGGATTACAAGGTACCTTTGTTCCCTCGTCTCGCCGACTGAAAAGAAGCCCGCAATTTAAGTATGCAGTCTATTGCTGCGAGTCCCATTGAGGCGGTAGTTGGTGGCTGACCGGGCCTTTGAGTGAGTCTGGTCGGGCGGAGCGGCGAGGCGAGCGCTTTTGAAGCAGCCGACGCCGCGGCGTGAATGCACTCAGCGTTTAGGTAGCGGATTGGGAACGGAATGCTTTTCGTGCACTCTCAAAAATTTCACACGCCAAACGATTTGCCAATTTGTATCGCCACTTTCCCTGGTTTTTTTTTTTTTTTTTTTTTTTTTTTGTTTTTTTTTTTTTCACACTGGCCGTGCGCGCTGCTGCCTGCAGGTTTCCATCCCTGTCCTGCTTCTGCTTCCCCACTTTTCCCCGCTTCCGTGATCGCTTATGTCATTTGTCTTAATTTGCCGGGTAATGGGAAGACGATGGAGGACGTTTGCTGCGCAGAGGCCCTCGCACCGGGCCTGAGCACGGCACGGCAAGGCACAGTGGGCCAGAAGGTCGGTGGAGGCGGCCGAAATCCCGGACGCGTTTTGAGCTTCAGAGGACGCTAAATAGGACTCGAACCGAGCGTGGGACCCACCAATAGATTCCTCGTTCGGATAGCAGTCCATTGGTGGGGGTCACACGTTCGGTTCGAGTCCTGTTTGCCGACTCTAAAGCTCGACGCGGGTCCGGGATTTTGACCGCCTGCGCCGATCTTCTGGCCCTTTGAGCAAGGCATGGAAGGGCGAGGACGGTCAGGGATGTTGGCTCTAAGGTTGAACGACCCAAACAAGCTGCACGGCCGCACGGAAGTCATTATGAATGCTGCGCCGCAAAGTCGCCCTGTCCGCTTCCGTTGCAGACCGGCAGAGGAACGGCTGATTTACAAGATGGCTGGTCAGCGACCTTCGCCCTCTCCCCCCCCCCCCTCCACGTCCCCTCCCCGCACTCCGCGTCGAGGTTGTTGCTTTTCGTTTTCCCGTTTCGGACCTTTTGTCAGCGAAGATAATGGAGGGTTTTGTCCCCCTCCTACCGGCAGCGCGTGGCGGGGCGAGGCATAGCGTGACCATCTTGCAAAGTCGGTCAGCCCTGCCTACCTATGCTGGAGGGACACCCAACCCCGCCGTTCCCCTTCCGTTATTTTTTCCGACCCGACCGCCGCCTAGCCCCCTGTGCTCGTGGTCCCCCCCCCCCCCCCGGGCCGCACTGCCGCGCCCACGGCAGCGGTCATATCCTGAATTATAAAAGAAGTGTTTTCATCTTGTCCCTGCTGTTTTTCCTCCAGCCCCGCCTCCTGCGGACCCCCGCACGATCCTCATCCTCTGTCTTGGGGACCTCGTTTCCATGCAGGACGATGCGGTGTCCCCCCCCCCTTCCCCCGGGCCCCCGACTTCCCCCTCCCCGCCGACCACGGCCACCCCTCCCCTCCCGCCGCTCTCGCTGGCACGGCCCGGCATGCATGCGGGTCCGATTGTGTTGGCATGATCCCGTTTTTCATTTACAGCCCGTGTGATTAACACGAGGATAAATGCACGCGGAAGCAGGGCGCAAGTCTTGGTCGCGTCCATCCATCGCAGTATCGGAATGAGCTTGAGGTCCACTCGCGCGCTCCAACAAAAATAACAAGAAAAACAACAAGTACAACAACAGCAGCAGCAATAAAAGGACTGAGGAATAAAAGCAAAATTGCCGCCCCACGGGGCTGCCTCAACAACGCCCCCTCCACACACACATGTGGGGGGGCACACACACACACACACACACAAACACACGCGCGCACGCACGTATTCGGCACGGTCGCTCAATCATGTGTTTGGAGAGCGGCCTGCCCCAAACGGGGCGTCTCACGTGGGACCCCGGGTCGGAGTCGGGTCGGGGTCGGGTCGCAGCCCACCGCCTGGACCGTTTTCATTTCACCCGGCAGCGGCTCCGTGCTTGTCCAGCGGCTCCCCGTCGCAATGTTGTTGTTTAATTTTTAAAATTTAAACAAACTGTGCGGCGTCCCTACGGGACCATCATTTCGTTCTCCCAGAATAAGGGTCTTTACGCATGACATTACAACATGCGTCAACTTTTGTTTTTTTTTTTTCAAACACCTCCTCCTGCAACCATGGTAACCGTGTTTGTTTCCCTCCCCCCCTTTTTTTAAGGTAAGTCTCCGGGTAGAGATCTCGACTCGAGATTTGGCGAGCGATGTTACCAAGAGGACACAGCGGCCGTGCAAGTGGGACGCGCTGCTGCAGTGGGCCAGTCTCTGGTACAGTCGACTGCAAAAGCTGGGCGGTGTGGTGCCGGCTGCAGTGGGCCAGTCTCTGGTACAGTCGACTGCAAAAGCTGGGCGGTGCCGGCTGCAGACGACGCTGTATTGATGATCCGTGAAATTGAATTGATAACTCGTCTGATAAATTCACGAGCTCCAACTTTTATTTTTGTTCTTCTTTATGATAATGCCCGCAGTGGGTTTTTGAAAAGAGGACCGACGATGAAAGCGGACGGCTACTCGTCCGTGGCTCTGGCAAGGCCCGGCCATGTCTTGAGGAAGTCAAAGGGACTCCCCTTCCTTCCTTCCACTTCGCCCTTTTCTCTCTCCCTTCGATTCCAACACCTTATGGGGCCGCCCTTCCAGGCAGGCAAAAATAGCAGTCCAGAAGAATAAGGGAAAACGGGGCGGCCAGGATGTTTGCAAGGATGCTCCAATATTCAGCAGACCCCGCACCAGCTCGGGGCCATGGTCGCGCCCATGCCGGGGGGTCATCCCTGCGTTTGGGTGCCACGCAGTCGTTTTTGATGCGTTCGATGCGGGCAGGCACAGCAAAAAAAATCTGGTGAAGTATATTAACTGCAGACTTTTTGCGCTGAGCGCTGATTTCGTCCGCCGCCGCTCGGAATGGGTTTGAGGTTTGAGGCACTGGTGGTGAAGGTGAGGGCACCGGTGGTGTTGAAGGTGAATCGACTGGCAGTAAAAGTGTGACTCTAGTGGTGAAGGGACTGTTGATCAGATGAAGGGACTTGGTGTGGTGAAGGTGGCAGATCCGTTGGTCGGGATGAAAAAGGGGAGGAGGGTAGAAAGAATTCACGCAGTCGCCTCGCGGCTTTTTGCCCGTTGACAAATGAGGTGCCAAAGCTTGATTGGTGTGTGACGCGGTGCGTGTGCCCGCGTGGCGGCCCCAGATGATGCGGTCGGAGCCGCCCGGCGCCGCCCAGAACCGCCCCGAGGGTAAACAAGAGGCGAAGGCCTACCACCACCACCGGGAAAATACTATCAAGAAAAAAAACCGCTTAAGGTGAGGAAAATTTTTACGACGAAAAGGATCGAAAAATCCGACAACGTGTCCAGACACCATAAGCACCCATTCGATTTTGATATGGATGAAATCAGATATACAGCATATTTGAGGATAGTTTGAATTCCACACACATTTAACTGCAACGTGAAACTTTTTCCCCCGCCACCCCATCTATCCTCCGCGGTGCCGGATCTGCCTCTTGACATTCGCTGCGCTCGGCTGCTGCTGCTCCGAGATCAGTTTTAGTGCCGCCATGGTGATGTCACCGCTTTTCCAGTCGTAAAGCAAATATTATTTTTGGCCCCGCCGACAAAGTCCGGCGGCGCGGGGAACGAGCGTGGCAGCGGCGCCTGGAACAACGTCGCGCGGACGTCATGCACGTCGCGCGTCCGTCATTACGGCCGTGCCGCGCCGCGCTGTACTGTGCTGTTTCGTGTCGTGCCGTGGCCGGCCTCGAGTGGGGGCAAAATGGCGGGACCACCAGTGATATCCTCTGCAAGGGGGAAGGGGGCGTCGCATGGTCCAGCGGCCGCCAGATCATAAACTCCGTCCGGCCCGCCGGCGCCCCTCCACCCCTCCCCTTCTTCCCGCGCAGCGCGATAGCGAAAGTGAACGAACAAAAACAGTGCCACGGCGGCCCCCATGGCGAAGGGCCTGAAGGGGCAGCCGCCTCATGGCTGCCGCATGCCCGCCGCACAGTGAGCCAGAGGACCGGCGCAGCCGGCCATAACTCTAGACGCGTTTAGAGCGCCAGAGTCGCTTAACAGGGCTCAAACCGAACGCGTGACCCCACCGATGGATTCCTCGAGCAATCCATTGGTGGGGTCACACGTTCGGTTTGAGCACTATTTAGCGACTCTGGAGCTCAAAACGCTTTTAGACTTTCGGCCGCGTGCGCTGGTCGCATGGTCGCGGGGTCCATGGAAACAGAGGGCTCCTCGGCGGCGGCGACGGTGCCCGCGCCCACGTGGACCCCACGTGTCGTGGACCCGACCGGTTTTTCGCGTGGCGCCTCAGCCGCCTCGCCTCGGCCGCCTCGCCTTGGCCAGGCCTGTCCGGGGTAAAAACGCGGCAGGAAGTGCTGACGGCGGAAGGGAAGCGTGTCGCTCCAGGGGAGGGAGCGCCCACGATCCGCGCCTCTGTGTGTGTGTGTGTGTGTGTGTGTGTGTGTGTGTGTGTGCGCGCGTGCGCGCGTTTGTGTGCCGCGGGGCGAAGGAGCGAGGGGGCGGAGGGGCCGGGGGAACAGAAAGAAAGGGGTGGCACTGGTTTCGGGCGGCGAAAACAGAGGGCTGCGGAGAGTGGCGCATGGCGGTTAAAGAACCTAATCCCAGGGCCGCCGCCTTAGGGGCGGAAAGAAGGTGGCAGGGCCACACACACAGAGAGAGAGAGAGAGAGAGAGAGAGAGAGAGAGAGAGAGAGAGAGAGAGAGAGAGAGAGTTCGGCCGCGCATGCTGTTTGGCTTGTTCTCGGTCCATCAGTCTGTGCGGGCGCGGTGCCGCCGGGCCACTGCAGGGTGTGGCGCGGCCGGCACCAGAGAAATGGTCGTGAACGGCATTAGTTATGCGTGGGCTAGTCTCATATCTCGCTACACAAAGTTTGCGCGACGTTTAGTGCTGCTGCTGTGAGCAAAGTGCGTATATTTGTCCGGGGGCTGTCCACGGCAAACCTCCTCCCCAACATGCTTCCCCCCCCTCCCCTTTTCTCCGGGTCCGGATTAGGAGACGTACTCCGTGTTGGTTCTGTCAGCTCGCGTTGTCTCTGGCAGTCCGTGTGAGTGGGTGTGAAACGGGGTCGGGTGGAACTCGAATCCAGCGCTACAGATGTCGTGCAGAAGAGGGGAAGGGAGGGACTCACTTACAAGTCCGGGGCACTAACAGCGCTCTAATTTTCAGATGTTAATTTTAACAACTATGTAGTTGTGACTCCTGCGCCCTAGGAATGGTACACATCGTTCTAAAACGACTCAAGGTTTTTCTGGGTGTGGCAGCAGCAGTGAAACTAATGTTTAGTCCCTTCGATATTTTTCCATCCCCGGCGCCGTCTTAGCCCTAGGCCCACTCTTATGGTCCCCCGCCCCTTTTAATGATATCGCACGAATCAAAAAGTTTCCGCGAGAAAACGAGAGCAGTGGAAGAGCCGGCCACTCCAGCGAAAAATTTATGATTTTGGCGCTATTCACTGCGGCGCGGTTTAGGATGGCCGGACCTCCCCCGCCCTGGGCAGCCCCGGTAATCCCCCGGGGATCAAAACTAATGTTACATTCGCCCTAAAGTTTGGCCATAACCTGCAGGAAACAAACATTTCCCGGTGGCCACTCTTTCTCGTCTTGCTCGCTGTCAGGGACAGCCTACGTCCGCCGAACCGCCGGACACAAACCCTGAATAATCCCATCTAATTAAAATTTCCTTCTTTTTAAATTTTTTTTACCCGGACGCCGTCACCCTGGTAGCAACTCCCCCAGCAGACTGACTCCGGGTAGGAGGTCTCTCCGTTGCACTCATGGACCGCGGTAGGGGTGGGGGAGGGACTCTCCCTGCCGGACCCGGGGCCCCGACGGGGCCGGGCCCCGCAGCGCTGACCACCACCGACGCGGCGGACGCGAACGTCCCCAGGGGGGGACCCACCCCCTGATATTCCTCGGCGGGCGGTACCTCACCTGGGACACTTTAGCCGTGATGAACGAGTCTGAAGGCTGGCACCGCCTGGGGATGGATGGCGCGGCACACAGTGGGCCAGAAGACCGGCCCATGCGCGTTTGGATCTCTAGAGTCGCTAAGCAGGATTCGAACCGAACGAGTGAACCCACCAATGCATTCCTCGTTCGGAGAGCAATCTATTGGTGGGGTCACACGTGCAGTTCGAGTCCCATTTAGCGGCGCTGGCATTTTGCCCGCCTGGGCTGGTCGTCTGGCCCACTGCGCACATCGCGCCGCCGGCATGTTGTCGGACATGGACCGCCGAATGCGAGGCGAGAGCTGAGTGTGGAGCTGGACGATCCAACACGGCCGTGTACCTTTTCACAGGACACGACAAAGTTGTGTCACAACAGGCTTATTTTGCTTTGAAGTGGTTGGCGGGGGCTTGCTGCCCATTGGGCCAGAGCCACTGGTCGCACAGTGCAGTCGCACGACGGATTCCCAGCCCGAGCCTAATAAGGGGGAACTATCGCTCTTGTCCAGTGACGGCCAGTGGACCGGATGGCCTAAGGGCCTGGAGCGGCGCTGGAGCGGCGCTGGAGCAGCCCAGTGGGTCTTGGGGCTGCCCCGGGGCCCTCTCAATCAGTTCCACCTTTCATTTTTGGTCAACTCTTCATCCATCACACGGAAATGCGCAACTTTTCCCCAGAATCCTGAATTATGCACGGAGGCTGCCGAAGGCAAGAATGGCGGCTATTGTCAAACTGCTGATGGACTCTCCTCCTTTTTTTTCTCTTCCTCAGTTTGATTTTTTTTTGTTACTCCTTCTCTTTTTTTTTACGGGCGTGCGGTGATGAAGTGGAAACACAGGCCCGGGAAGGGGAGGGGAGAGAAAATGACTGGGCTTCCACCGGGGCTTGAACCCGCGACCGCGTTGAAAATTCGCTAAAGCGCCGCCCGGCCAGCGCGTCAGCCTGACTCATTCATTGCGGACCGATCGCAGCGCTCGCGGCGCCTGCCGACCGCACTTCACATGTGAAATATAGAAGTCCTCATAACTCACGCTTTAATTCATACGCTTTCAAAAAGGGAGCAGAGGGGGAAAAAACGGCGGAACAACGAAGAGAAAGCCAGCGGAGAGAGAGAGAGAGAGAGAGAGAGAGAGAGAGAGAGAGAGAGAGAGAGAGAGAGAGAGAGAGAGAGAGAGAGAGAGAGAGAGAGGAGGCCAGAGAGAGGCAGAGCCCTTTATATATCGGCAAGACCGTGGAGAGATTTATGTGTAAAGAGAGGAGGGATTAGAAACGTTGCGGTGGCCGGTTGGGTGCCTGGAACGGGCGGTAGGAAGAGAGACGAAGGCAAACAGTTCGCAAAAGAGAGAGAGAGGGGGGGGAGGAGAGGGGAAGAGAGACCGGGTGATGACGTGCCGAATAGAAACAGAACAGTGAACAGAGAAAGCAAGAGCGCACTGAAGCCGATATGTCTGCGGCAACGGCATTCGCACATCCTTGCATGGGGAAACATTGCCCCTCCCCCTGCGGTTGTTAGGGGCGGTTACTGAAGGCAGTCGGGGTGACAGTCGCTTGCGCGTAAGCGGATCTTGACTTGCGACGCTTCCAGGCGCCTCCAGGGACTCCAGGGACCCGGTTCCAGGGACCCGGTTCCAGGGGCCTGGCTCGTGCTCCGCACCAATATATCTGAGTGGCTGGAAATCGCCCCATAACGGCGATGGGGTGCAGGCATGGTGTGGCCGGGCGGGGCGAGGTGAGATGTGGCGTGGCGGGGCGCGGTGGGGTGTGGCGGGGCGTGGTGGCACGTGGTGGGGATGGCGGGGCGCGGCGTGGTGTGGTGGGCGAAGCGCATACCCTGGCCCCACGACGCGAGCCCCCCCAGCCTCGGACCCTGGGGGGCGAGGCTCCGAATTAGGTAATGCAGTGCCCCCTGCTGCCTCCCTGCGGTTCAGCCAGGCAGCAACGCTTGGGTGCGGACGCTGCCGGTGGCATTCGGAAGAAAGTGCCAACATCCGAGCTTGAGCTCAAGGTCCATGACAGGAAATTCCGTCGTTGTTGTTCAGATTGTACCTAGTTGGGTATAAGTTCCAACCTGTCAGCGGCAGGGCTGCTCCTTGATGCGAGAAATCCGACGCCCGCCGTCCCAGCCCCCCCCCCTCTTTTTCTCAGCTCACGTGCCCCTGGCGTGTTGGTGCCTTGTCGGCCTCAGCAGGCCGAGTCGCCGTCACCAAATGAGTGGCCATCGCTTTTATCCTTTATTGCTGACACGTCGACAACAACATACGCCAGACGGGTCGAGGCCGCAGGGGGGGAGGGGGGTTAATGGAAAAGAAAGGGGGCTGTGGAGGGTGGGGGGCTTAAAAGGGGAGGGGGCGCGAGCGTGCGGCACTTTGCGGCTTCCAGGCACGTTCAGCAGTTTGAGTGTTATTAGGACCTCTTTCTCGCTGAAAACAGAACACAATCATTACTCAGGGCAAGTCATGTTTCAGGGGCGCGGCTGAGAGCGCACCCCGCGACGCATTACTCACTGTACCATCTTTCCATCTCCGTATTTTTCTTTCCCCCTTGTCTGTCTCTCTCGCCACGCCGCCCGTCCTGCCGTCCGTCTGTTCGTCTTCGTCCGCTGCCCACCCCCCTCCCCCTCCCCCTTCTCCTATTACCTCCCACCTGGTCCACCCCCGCCCCTCCGGATTTATGGTTGGGACGCATCTCTTACAAATAGGCAGTGCGTGACCGGGTGGCGCGGTGGGCCTGGTGGGCCGTGCGGGGTCCTCGTCCGGGCGGCGGCGGCACGCCCTGGCACGCCCTGGCACGCCCTGGCACGCCCTGGCACGCCCTGGCACGCCCCAGCGTCCAGGTGGCACGCCGCACTAACCCCGCACGGGCCCCGATCCGCATCAAGCCGCTGTTTTGGCACTTTTTTTTTATTGCTGCGGGTTTACTGTCACGCCCTGTTTGTAGAGCTTTCAGGGCAGCAAAATAGAAGTGGTCACTTGAGAGCGATTTAACTCGCGATTTCGCTCAGACTGAGTGCAAATTCACGTTCAGAGTCTGATTTTTACGTATTTAATTATTTTTAGAAAATACCGTTGGGCATAGCGCGAAAATGCCATCATATCACAATCCTGGTTTGCCAGAAAATGCTTGTGGGTTTCGTTTTCGGGGATGAAGTGTCATTACGGTGGACGTGCCCGCCAGGGTCTCCGTGTGCCGACGCCGCCTCGACGTTGACAGCTGGGGGCCAAGACTCCAAGACGACGGCGCTGACGTCATCGTGTTTATGCAAGGCCACTTCATTAAAACGGCCGTTAACATCGCTTCTCGCAGAGATTGTTTCGCGAAATTAATCATGGCGTCGCTTCCGGGGTTGTTTTCGTCGCAGGGAGTATTTCCGGCGCGAGGCCCCCGCCCGGCTCCCGATCGGCAACAAGTAGAGCAGCGCGGAGCATTGTCCCGTGAGCGCGTGCGGTAACGCGATACACTACAGCCGCCGCGTCCCACTGTGCTGGCGCGGCACTTGCACG
This sequence comes from Stenchaetothrips biformis, assembly GCA_030522485.1. NCBI lineage: Eukaryota > Metazoa > Arthropoda > Insecta > Thysanoptera > Thripidae > Stenchaetothrips > Stenchaetothrips biformis. Next base: position 17,308,713 of record CM060094.1, on the reverse strand, counting down.
GAAACGCCTTAACGCGTTCAAACGGGGACCAACATTCGAAAGAATGTGACAAATTTCAGATAACGAAAATGACACGATAACGGCGTCGCATTCGTCGAATAACAGTGCAGTTGTTGTCCGTTGATGCCGGTGCCTGTTTCGAAGTATGGCCTGGAGCGCCGGTGGCGCTGGAGGTGCATTCAATGCCCGTTATTTCGCCCAGTGGGCCAGAAGCGCCCTTCAGCAGTGCATCCGCCGATCGCATCTCCGGCAGCGGAGAGCAGGGACTCGCTGCAAAGCGAGCTGAGGCGGCAAATTGAAAGAGAAAAGAGTTGTCTGGGCCGAAAGTCGAACCCGAGTAGCGTGAATGCGATGCGGCCGCGTGGAACACGACTGCAGCGATGCTTCGTCGTCTTGTTAGAGTGCACTGGGCTAGCCTAATATTGCCGAACGCTGCCGCGCCTGCCGGTAGCCTCCCCGATCCCGGACTCACTTCCCCGCCAATTTCCTTTTTTTTAAATTTTTTTTTTTTTTTTTTTTTTTTTAAATTTAAACATTGCGCTAAGGGTCGATCATCGCGAAAACAGACCTCCTGCGGTGGACGCAGCGCCCCGCAGTCAGCGGACGCGCGGCGTGGTCAGTCGTTCGGCCAGCCGTCCGCATTATAACTCTCCGTCAGGCCCTATTATCGCGAGGCACTTGCCGGAACCAGGAAGGGGGGAAGGATTTGCCCTTACGCAACCCCGCGGCCCTGCGGCGCCCTGCGGCCCTGCGGTGACAGTCGAGATCGGGAGGCGCGCCTGCTGGGGCGCGGGGTGATCGCTCAGTGCCGCCAAAGCCGGGGCAAGGGGCGGCCCGGGAGGGGGGGGGGGGCTGCTGTCACCGGTGAGGAGCGCGCGAGAGATGGGAGACTGGCGCGAGGGTGAGAAGAGGTGTGTTCTCATGGGAGAAAAGTGACGGAGAATGAGGAAGGTTGAGAGCATGTCAAGTGTGCGCGCGTTGAGGCGACGGCTGGGGGGGGGGGAGGGGGGAAGGCGGAAATTGGAGCCGAGGACGAGCGGACCGTCTGGGTCCATGATGGACTGCGGACGCTGGTCTGCATATCCTGCGAGTCCATCCCCCGAAACACAATCTCCTGCCCATGTTGGTCTCCTTCCTCTGCTTCTTCCTGCCCGTCGTCTTCCTGCTGGGCCGACGCTCCCGGACGCCGCTTGTTGCGTCCGATGGAATGCAGTTGTTGCGGGCGAGGCCATTCCGAGGGGCATGCAGTGCCTGGGGCGCCTCGCAGGTAGGCAAGCTGGTCAGGTGCTGCACCCCGGAGTGCGGCGGGCGGGCCTACCCTCTGCATGGCAGGCGCCAAGAGCGAAGAGCGTGGCGACCGCATGAAGAAAAATTTTCTTGTATCAAGATTTCCTTTCTGGAAAAAAAACAACAACAAGAAAACGAAGAATCAATAAACCCTATTTATTTTTTTTGTCGGGTGTGCACAACATATAACCTCTCACGAACCACTTCATGCCCTGAATTCACGAATTGCACCAACATTGTAAACTGCCCCTCCTCCGGCGTCTCCCACTCGGGCGATGCTTTTCACAGCACATCTCGTTGGAGTGGGAATTTCTCGGGGCTCGAGATAAAAATTTCAAGAATCGGGCTAAATGATGTGAGCGCGGTGGGCGGGCGCGTGCGTGTTCGACGGGCGGGTTTATTCGCACTCCCTGAGTTTGCGGCCGCTCGGGGAATGGGCAGTCGTTTAGCGTGGCGATGGATGAACGGCTGGATCTCACGCCCCACCCCGCCCCGCCCCACCACACCCCGCCACGCCCAACCCCACCCCGCCCCACCCCGCCCCACCCCACCCCGCCCCGCCGCTACGTTGGACTGCCCCTTCTTGCTGCCACGCGCACCGCCGCCTCGGTCGACCTCGTGAGTCCGTCCGGTGGCAGACAGCTAAACAAACTCGCCGCCCCCCCCCCACACACACTCAGATATACACAAACGCGTGCTCACACACTGCAAAGCCGGAGGCAAGTTTGCTTACCACATAACCGGCAGAAAGTCGTCGACTGCAGTGCCCTTGCCCTCATGTTGCTAAGTTGAATAGACCCTTTTTTTAAAAAAAATATTTTATAAAGGCATTCTCTTTTGCTTGCGAGCACTTATATCATCCGCAGCTCGCAATTGGAACGCGAAAGGGGTTCCATGCCGAGAGACGGAGAAAATCGGTTCCGCCAGAAAGATGGCCGAGGAGAATGGGAGGGAGCGAGGGGTAGGTGGGTGTGTAGGGGGGAGAAGAGGAGGTTATGCGACCCACCCAGCCCTATGCCAACTAGACAGCCCCGCAATGTTATATATTATTTTGCCAAATGGTACAGATGATGGCGCACTTGGAAACGGTGCGGCGCCTCTCTCCCTCTCGCTGTCTCCAGTCGCTAGCGTTCTCTCTCGCTCGCTCGTCGAGGTCCCTCAGATCGAGGGGGGGAGAGAGAGAGAGAGAGAGAGAGAGAGAGAGAGAGAGAGAGAGAGAGAGAGAGAGAGAGAGAGAGAGAGAGAGAGAGAGAGAGAGAGAGAGAGAGAGAGAGAGAGAGGAGAGAGAGAGAGAGAGAGAGAGGGGGGGGGGGGGGAGGGACCCATGCGAGGTGGCAGCAGGCACACATGCCGTGGCGTCGTGTGTTATGGTTGGTATGCCTTCGTTTGTCAAAGCGCCCGTAAATGGGGCTGCGGGGGCCTCCCCAGAGGGGGGAAGGGGGGCTATACGAAGACGGTCCCAGCCACGTCGCAAGAGAGAGAGAGAGAGGAGAGAGAGAGAGACGAGAAAGCAGCAGCCCGATGCGAATAGGATTTCAAAATTATGATCTGGATAATGTGGCAGAGTCACACTACAGCCAGCGCCCTCCACTGCGGCGCTCGGTCGATGCTTCTCTCTCACTCCCTCCAAGGAAACGCCCCATGAGTGCGAGAAAAAAAGGAGACAGAGCGACGGAAACGCAATGATTTCGGTTCAGTTCACTACAGCCACACCCCGCTGCAGCGAGCCGAGGTATGAGAAATCCACTCGCAGGGTGGCTCTGCCGGGTGTGCGTGCGCGGCAGCGGGCAAAGACAGTAATATTTTAATTCTCCGTGGCATATAATTTCGGCGGCGGAGGGGTGCCTGGGCAGGCGCTAGGTGTGTACACACACCGCTCCGCGCTCCACTACACTGCCACGGCAAAAGTTGTTGGAGAGGTGGAGAGAGGGCCGCGCCGTGGCGGCGCCGTGGCGGTGCGTGCGGTCGGGGGGGAGCAGAGTCGGTGCTTTGCTGCGAGGATCACGGGGATATTCCTGCGGAATATTTCCCTGCCACGTCCTCCGATCCGAGGACCCTTTCCCCCACCCATCTCTCTCTCTCTCTCTCTCTCTCTCTCTCTCTCTCTCTCTCTCTCTCTCTCTCTCTCTCTCTCTCTCTCTCTCTCTCTCTCTCTCTCTCTCTCTCTCTCTCTTCCTCTCTCTCTTTCTCCCTCTCTCTCTCTTTCTCCCCCTCTCTCTTTCTCCCCCTCTCTCTTTCTCCCTCTCTATGTTTCTCCCTCTCTCTCTCTCTCCCTCTCTCTCTCTCCACACTACCTCCTGCTGGCCCGCACACAGGTAGGCTGTTTGTGACGTTCTATAATATATGCCAGCCGCAGTGGCGGGCGTGTGTGTGCAGCCCCGGGGAAGAAGGAGGGGAGGGGGGGAGGGGGAGGGTGTTGCGTAGAAAGATAAAAACAGGCAAATGGAGTGTGCGGACTGCGGCCCTCTGCTGCTTGAATGCCGGCCGGACGCCGAGGAGGAACGGACTTCTCTCTGGAGTTGTCCAGTGCAGGTGCTGGCCCTCCTGTGTGGAGAGGGTGCCGGCGGCGATCTACTCGGGTCCGTCCGTCCCAACCCCGTTCAACTCAAGGGGTTTTTGTCATGTGCGTGTGTGTGTGAGAGAGAGAGACAGAGAGAGAGAGAGAGAGAGAGAGAGAGAGAGAGAGAGAGAGAGAGAGAGAGAGAGAGAGAGCACACACACACACACACACACACGGGCCAACGTAGCAACTCCCTGCCCCAATCCTCAGCTTCTATCGACTGAGAAACAGCCAACGTGACTGAAGCAGTCCCCCGCCCCTCCCCCACCCTCGGCGCGCGCCCGGTTTTCCCTACATCCCCAGGTGCGGATCCTATTTCACAGTCACGTGCTGCATGCGGTGCGTCGCAGCGCCCAGCTCTGCTTGTTTGCGTTGGCAGTGTGGGCTGCGCTGGCCGACGCCTCGTTGTGAGTACGACAAGAGAGCAGATCGGCCAACATCGGCATTTTCAGGAACCTGTTGGACCGTCATGAGGTCTGTACACACATTCGATCAAGGATCAATTTTCGACTGCACATACAAATTCATCGCAGCGTAGAAACTGAGGAATCCACAGGCGAACTCCAAAAAGTGGCCCAAAGTACGCCAATCCGCCGAGGCTCTCGGGCAAGCTGCTGTTTATTAATTAGCGTGGCAGATAACACGGGGCTTAGCGGTGACGCCGTTACCGTGGCAAACGCCCGCCGGATTCCATGTGCGCCGACTTTAAGCGCGTAATGGTGGCCGGCCTTAGCTCGCGAGGCACTGGCGGCACCACTGCATTTTCTCCCCCCCCCCTCCCCCTTTTTCCTCTTCCTTTCTTCTCGCCATTTTCTTTTTGTCTTCATCCCGGGCACGACCAGGTCGCAGCTGCGCCTGCCGGGCCGCGCCGTTACTTACAAAAAATGGCGGCGACGCGAGCGCGGCTTGGCGCGGCGTGGCGTGGCGCGGCGTGGCGTGGCGCGGCGTGGCGTGGCGCGGCGTGGCGTGGCGCGGCGTGGCGTGGCGCGGCGTGGCGCGGCGTGGCAGCGCGTGGCCCGGACGTGTGCAAGGGTCTTTGGCCGTGGTTGGACGGGGCCACCCTGGTGCCCCTTCCAGAGGGGAGCAGGGAAAAATCAGGCGCCAAATTGGCCGAATCACGTTTAATTTTAAACGCGTTGAAGACTTGCGGAACAAATCTAGTTTAGCCGGGAAAGGGTAAAGTTGAAAATGTTTTAATGAGGACCCGCTCCTTGGCTGCAGTGGCGGCGGCAGCAGCCTCCTAGGACGGTCTGACTTGAACAGCACTGCGGCTGCGATTCGCGGGGCTCTGATTGGCTAATCGTTGCGAGGGGAGGGGCAGGCCAGAGGACCCTTCTAATCAGATTCTCCACTCGCCATGCCCGCCAGACAAAGTTTTTCACAGCAGCAGTGTAAACGTGGAAAATGGTTGTTGCAAACCGCCGCTGCCGACGAGTGAATTTTTTATATCGATGGCGTGGCTTTGCCGGCCGGGTCGCCGCGATGCCGCATTCATAGCCTGCAGGATAGGCAACCTGCTTCGCCTCATGGCACACAGGCTGAGCAACGCCGCGCTGCTAGCTCCACGTCATGGCACGGGCACGCCAGATGAACCGACGCTGTCAAAGTGTCTGCCGCCTCCTCACTACCAACAATGCCACGGGCTGTCTTTTAAGACGTGTTGTTTTTATTAGTTGTCCCGCCCCTGCAGCCACTGCACCCTCTGATCGTGATGACGTCATCGCCCCGGCGATCAAAGTGTCACTCGTTTTATTACAAATGACAGGCGAGGGTGTCCACCTGCCCGCTACGATGACTGTCACCAGCACGCGCTTGCACACATACACACACAATCTCTCTCTCTCTCTCTCTCTCTCTCTCTCTCTCTCTCTCTCTCTCTCTCTCTCTCTCTCTCTCTCACACACACACACACTGACGGGGTGCAGGCGCACCGACCCAGCGACCGCTTTACCACACTATAGGGGGGGGGGGGATTAGTCCGGCCAGCATTATCGTGTTTTATTCCCGCGACGCCGCGGCGCGGACATGTTCAAACAGGCCGGGCCGGGCCGCTCCGCACCGATCCCAGTGATCCACCCGGCGCTGCATCCGAATCGACAACCCGTCTCGCTTCGTGGCGCGGACGTTTTGGAGACGGCCGCCGAATATGATGGGCCATCACGTTGGAGGGCAGTGTGTGCGTATTGATAGGCCTGGGCCGCGGAGAGGGAAAGAACACGAGAAAGGGGAGGGGGAATGGGCGGTTGAAGTGATTGGATGCCGATGCATTCACAACCGACGCAAAGTAACCGGGGGGGCCCCTCCGTAATGGTGTGCGTGAGCGTGTGCGTGAATGTTCGGCCGATGTGTGCGGAGGAAATAAATTGAATTTAAAGTGAGTGTGTTCCTGAAGGAGGCGCCAGCGCGCAGGGGCGGCCCAGTTCTGCCGGGCGAAAGCGCTGCTGCGAAGACGGTGAAAGAGAAGAAGTGCGCGCGGGGGGATAGGCACTCTCAAAACCCGAAGAGAAATGAGGATGAATGCTAAAACGAGTGAGATGAAACGCGGCGGTGTCTACGCGCGCAAGACGGATCGCAGCGAGAACACAACTGCACGTCGTTTTCAAGAAGAGGAGCATCAGCTCACATTTTGTGCAAAATAGCGAAAAAAATTTGTAAGATAAATTCATCTGGCCCCAAAAACAAAGAGGTCTCGTTCAACATTGGCACAAAAACATGAAGTGTGTAAGGTTCCCCGTTTCTCTGCTATGAGACTTAGTTTGGCTTTCAAGTTTTGTTGCGGGCTCGCACCGGGCACCGACTTTCCCATCAGCTCGTTATCCGGGCTTAGCGGCACCTCACCTCCGTGGTCGTCTTCCGCTCCGCTGCCCCTCGGGTCTAGAGCCCCCGCGCCCCGCACTGTGGGCCCCGTGGCGAGGGGCCGTAAGGGGCCGCTGCATCTGACCCCATTCGCTGGCACCTGTGGACACTTGGAGCTGCCAAGCTCACGCCATCGAAATCCGCATGCAAGATGAATTGTTCTCCAGCCTATGATCGCACCCCAGTAAGACCACACAGGGAAGGTATTCTCAGCTCAGCAGCTGGCCCGCGCCAACCACTCAGCCCAACCCGAACTCTCGTTGAGGTCACGTGTCGGGCCTAGCGCTTGCAACTTCTTTGAAAGAAAGTTGAGTCCTTAAAATATTCTGATCGGGACCGAACACGGTCTGTAAAACCCTTCGCACACATTTTAGCTGCTGCCGCTTCTGGCGGTCCTTTTTGTCCATTTCCACAATACAGGTATGAGCGCAGGGGAACAGTGACAGGGGCGTGGGCTTTTGCGGTAAATGGAGCCTGTTCGTGTTTTCCTGGGTCAAGTCGGAGTGCAACGTTATCATCGGGACAATGCACCACCACACTGCTGCTGACCACATGTCCACGCGTCTCTCTCTCTCTCTCTCTCTCTCTCTCTCTCTCTCTCTCTCTCTCTCTCTCTCTCTCTCTCTCTCTCTCTCTCTCTAAGTGCACGGAGTCCGATCACAGGCGCGCCATTAATGCCGCTTGCATGTTTTTCAGCGAAGGGCCGAAAGCAAGGCCGGTGGAGTGGGCGGCTAATGCTGTCGACGCGCCGCGTTAATACTTTGAGAGGTTTTTGCCGCCGGATGCGTTACCGTCCCCGTCACACGTTGCAGAGCAGTTGGGGGACGTAAAACAGCGCGCGCAAACAAAATCCGTGATGTTTTTTCCTTGTTTCGTTGTTGTTGTTGTTGTTGTTGTTGTTGTTTGTTTAAAACGCGTGGTGTCGGCGTGGCCCCGCGTTTTAACGCGGCCGATGGCGGCGTTAATTGAGACGGCCAGCGTGTCGGCCGGGCACCGTGGACCAGAAGGCCGGACACGGGACAAACAGAAGGCCTCCCGGTGGCTGGTTTGGCCTGAATTGACAAACTCACACAAAAGGGTTTAACCGTATGCATACAAATATGATGTTACCCTGTTCCCCTTTTTTGTTGCTTTTTAAATACATTATTTTAGGTGATTACTTCGCCCCTTTAAAGTCATAAAAAATTGATAAAATTTGATTCGAGAAAATTTTCCAACACTCGATTCAATACATTGGAAAAGACATTACTGGTTTCTGCGAGGGGTTACCCACTCCGGGAATCATGTGTGAACTAAACCTGGGAATCATTCGAATTTTTTCAAAATTTTATTGAAAATCCTTATAATTTCAACGGTATGTCGTCGTAATCTTGCAATAGTGTGCCACCCAACATACTAAGGAACAAACGAATTTCGTTAAAAATCCTCACTTTTTCCGTGGGATTTATTCAGGAATCGTGGGAATCCGGAATCGTGTGTACACCAAAATAAGAAGTGGGTAACCCCTCGGGTTTCTGAGTGAATTCAAGGCGTGCTGGAAGGTGGCCGAAGTCCTGTGCGCTAACGACGCTCTCTCTCTCTGCTTGCAGCGTGCAACACGACGTACCTCGGCGACGTGGACCAGACGTACGACCTGGAGATCAGGCGGCCGCGGGAGGACCGCCTGCCGTTCGTGTGCCACTTGAACTTCACGGCGGCGGGCGGCGAGTTCGGCGACCTGGTGCAGGTGAGCGCGGCGAGGGGTTGGATTGGGCCGCGAGGGTTGCGGCGCAGCCGGTGCAGCACGGTGGGCCAGAAGACCGGCGCAGGCGGACAAAATTCTAGACGCGTTTTGGGCTCCGGAGTCGCTAAATGGGACTCGGACCGAACGTGTGACCCGACCAATGGACTGCGCTCCGAACGAGCAATCCAAAGGCGGGGTCGCACGTTCGGTTCGAGTCCTGTTCAGCGACCCTGGAGCTCATAACGCGTCTCGAATTTTGGCCGGCTGCGCCGGTCTTCTGGTCCACTGTGCGCAGCTGCCAGTCGGCCCAGCAGTGCGGCAGGCGCGGATCCAGGAGAGGGAGGGGGAGGGGGGAAGGCATTGTCCGCTCCGTCAAGGTGCGGCGGCCGGACCCTCGGCCGGGCGGGTCCTCGTCGGCACAGAGATGCTTGTTGTGCCCACTGTGCAGACCCCGCAACCACCGCCGCCGCCGCATCGCGTCGGTCTGCTGGCGGACCGCAACAAAGTTGCCAGCCCACTGTCACGGCAGACACGACTGGCCGGCGACAAGGGTGGCCAACACAACGGAGTGCGCGTCAGCGGAGGAATTGCTGATTTTAGCGTCGCATCTCTTCCTCGCCTCGTCGACTCGGAGCACGTGACAGACGACGTGAGCAACTTGGCGGTGGCGCAGCGCTTCTTCTTCTTATTCTTCTCGTTTTCTTCTTCTTCTTGTTCTTCTCACCTTTTCCCCCGCCCCACCGATGCGGCCAAGTTTGCAGTGTTTGCTCACCTGCCAGCGGGTAACGAAAGGGGTGGCCTTCGAACACCGACCGACCCACTTACCGCTGCCCTGCAGTCGTCGTCGTGTGTGTGTGTGTGTGTGTGTGTGTGTGTGTGTGTGTGTGAGAGAGAGAGAGAGAGAGAGAGAGAGAGAGAGAGAGAGAGAGAGAGAGAGAGAGAGAGAGAGAGAGAGAGAGAGAGAGAGAGAGAGAGAGAGAGAGAGAGAAAGAGAGAGAGAGAGCACAAAACACAGTCGCGTCCATTGCTACCCTGATACTCCGTGGCCCGGTTCGTTGCAGTGAGTAGATCCTCGGCGCCACGCCAGTCTTCTTCACATAATCTCAACTCGGCGGCCTCTACCCATCCTTTCCACTCCCACCTTGGCGGGGGTGTCGTTCTCACCCCCAGCGCGCCGCGCATGCCGCCTAATACTAATATCTCACCCTCATTCAGGCTGCTTTCTGTCTAGCCGCGGGTATCTCTCCCATCCCTCCCCAAACTTATTACTAAGAGAGTCCTTTCCCAGTTTTTTTTTTCGCTTGCCACGGCGTCTTTTCTCTTTTTTATTCCGCTCTCTCTCTCTCTCTCTCTCTCTCTCTCTCTCTCTCTCTCTCTCTCTCTCTCTCTCTCTCTTCTCTCGGTCTTGAGTATCGTCGTTTTCTGCGCGTGGAACAAGCAAGACAGGATTTATCGCAAATTGCTGTACGGCGGCTACCCCCGTTGCCACGCGCGCGTGTTGGCTGCTGCAGAACCTCGGTATGCATGCATCCCGGGAAAAGGCCCCTAACGTGAGCATCGCAAAGTAGCGTCCTGATATGGGGCGAGCGCGGGCGAGAAACGGAGACACACACACACACACACACACCAGAGCGTAAAAAGAAGGGGTCCGTTTGGGGCGGCATTCGAGATACGCTGGCGTAAATGTCGACGTGCATGCAGTCCGTCGTGTGTGTGTCTGTGGGTCTGTGTGAGTGAGTGAGTGAGTGAGTGAGAGAGAGAGAGAGAGAGAGAGAGAGAGAGAGAGAGAGAGAGAGAGAGAGAGAGAGAGAGAGAGAGAGAGAGAGAGTATGCGTGTCTGAATACACGCACACAGTAGAGAATATGTCAAACGGAAAGAAACACGTTGCAAATTTGTCTTCATAAATTTCCTGTGGAGATAAGAATCTGCTGGCGCGCCGTGTTGTTGTCATGTACCTACCCGTCACGCGCGGCCTTGAGACGTCGGTGGAAGAAGGATGGCAGGGATCCACCACCTGGCTCAAATAAATGGACCGGGTATCATACCCGAGCCGCGGACGAGAGCATCTCTCTACACTCGGATTCGGATTCGGTTCCGGCGGCGCCACCGAGGAGGCGACGGGCTGACGGAGCGCGGAATCTCTCGCCAGATTGCCGTTCGGATTAAACTGCCTAAACTTCCAGCTCATGCCGGAACGAGGGGCCAAACCAGCGCGCGCGCGTGTGTGTGTGTGTGTGTGTGTGTGTGTGTGTGTGAGAGAGAGAGAGAGAGAGAGAGAGAGAGAGTGAGAGAGAGAGAGAGAGAGAGAGAGAGAGAGAGAGAGAGAGAGAGAGAGAGAGAGAGAGAGAGAGAGAGAGAGAGAGAGAGAGAGAGAGAGTGTGTACGACTGTGTGTATGCGTGTGGCGGGCCCTGTTGTCACGGCCACACACAGACAAACACGCAGAGGCCCTTTGTTTTTGGCGCGGGTGTTCCGTGTCGGAGTGTCTCTCCGTTCGGCACAGTGGGCCCGGCGGACAGGTCACCGTGGCGGGTATAAGGTTACGGCCCACGTGTCGCTCGGGCGTCGCATCCACTGACAAAAGTTTTCGTAATTTTACGACAAATTTGATCATGAATGCTTCTTAATTTTTACGAATGCTTCGTAAAATACGTTCTATGAAACATTTATAAGAAAAGGATTACGAATCCTTCGTAATTTTTGCGGATAAATTGCCTGAAAGAGACCGAAAAGCGCCCAAAATCTATGAGTTGTTCGTAAAATAATGAACCATTCATCGTTAAATTTTTCGTGAATTTACGATAATACAATGGGAAAATACTGTACAAGGATGGCTCATTTAAAAAACCTTATGATACATTCATAAAATTACGAATGATTCGTAATATTGTGAATAGCTCATTGAGAAAATTATTAGTTATTCATAAAAGTAAGAATTATTCGTCCTTTTAAGAGAAAAATTATGAAATATTCATAAAATTACGAGCGATTTGTAACATTACGAATGGCTCATAAAAGAAAATTATGAATCATTCGTAAAGTTACGAGCAGCTCGTGATGCTGTAACGAAAAAACTAGGGAACGAAACATTCATAATGAAATATAATGAACTATTCATACGTCTTATGAAGCATTCGTTAAAAAACGAGTTATTCATAAAACTAATGAATCATTCGTCATAAAATTATTCGTAAAAATATGAATGTACTATGGGAAAATACTATACAAGAATGGTTCATAATTTTACGACTTTTCTTTTATCAGTGTCCTGGAGATCCTCCACTTACCCTTCATCTGGGACGGACACAAAATGGCCCCTGCAAAATAATCGTCATTATTGAATAACGGCATCGCCTTCCCTGATGCGGCTTTGCATGGATCAGTAACAGTAAAGCGAAGTTTCACGCTTCAGCCGCGAGCATAGAACTACGCTCGCGAAATGCGCGCCGTAGGGCTTGATTAGTGGGCCCAATACGGTCGAGGTGTGTGTGTGTGTGTGTGTGTGTGTGTGTGTGTGTGTGTGTGTGTGTGTGTTTGTGTGTGTGTGGGGGGGGGGGCGCGCGCGCGCGCGCGTGTGCATTCCATCTGCCGCACTCTGCCGCGGCCAAGCAATGTATCGACTTTCAGGTTATTCAAATGCGATACCGCAGGCTGGCTCTGCCGCGCTCCAGGGCCCCGGACCAGGGGGGGCACACAGTGGGCCACACGGGGAAGGGCGGGGCGAGCCGGGAAAGGGTCAGACCGCCGGACTGCCGCCACGCCGCGCAGGGATTCGCTCGTTCATTCATTACGGTCGGGTTTCAGTGCGATCATCTATCTCTGTCACACCTCCGTCCCATGGCCAGCGGCTTGTAGTGCGCGAGGGAGGGAGGGGGGCGGTCAGCGCGGCGGAGTCTCTTTTGAGAGCAGTGCCGCTTGTCCACTGGCCGGAGCGCTTCATTCCGCTAGAGAGAGAGAGAGAGAGAGAGAGAGAGAGAGAGAGAGAGAGAGAGAGAGAGAGAGAGAGAGAGAGAGAGAGAGAGAGAGAGAGTGTGTGTGTGTGTGTGTGTGTGTGAGTGAGTGTGCGCGCGTAACGCGATGCAATTCTGCAATGCCTTCGTTTTCCTCGTTGAGGTTGAACGAGGGGTACCTCACTGTAAGATTTTGTGTACAATGAATGTGGGAATGTGTTAGAATGTGCAAGATTTCTGCTGTATTTGTCACACATGTTGCCTACTTACAGGTGTTTTTGCCTCCAGAATGTGGGAATGTGTTCAAATTTTGTACAACGAATGTGGTAGGTTGTGCCCCCCTCGGGTTGAACCAGTCTCGAGCCATCCAGAGTCCTCACAGTTGGCAAAGTGGTCCGCTTCTTCCTGTTGGTTTTATCAGTGAGGCCCAGGCGGTCAATACACACACACACACACACTGACTGTCCGCTCCCGCGGTCACCGCTCACCCTGCCTAGCCGTGTGACTCGCGGCAAACAAATGTTTTCCGCGTGACAAACCCGTCATAAATCCAAATTAAAACAATAAAAGTGCCACTATGATGGTACATTCTCGTTTGAGAAGGAAACAATGAGCAACCGCTCCTCACTGTTTCGCGTGTTGTTTTTGTGACCTATTTTTGTTGTGAATCGGAGCTTCGCGTAGAACCCCAGGGAACATTGGTCGATTCCCAAAACATGGCGGTGCAGCAGAAATCCCCCATGATGAAGAGAGAATGCACTGAGTTCCCGAAATAGGATTGTGCGTGTGGTTGCGGCCTGTCCACTGTGCCGGCGGCCAGCTTGACAGCGGCTAGCCTCGGCCGAGCAAAGCCTCCTCGCCGGCCTGAATGCGGACGACGCTAGCGCGCTGGAGTGGCGTCAGCCGGACAGGTGCGAGATCTCGTCGTCCCACTGTGCGCTGCACCTGCAGCACGAGTCGCTGATTCGCTCGCCAATCTGTCTCCATTTTATTGCGACGACAGGCGCGCCTTCCCGTCAGCCACGCCGCCGCCGGCGCGCCCCACCCTCCCCCCAGAGGGACGCGCTGCTCACCCGTATTCTCTGCCTGGCGAATTTTACCCGCAGAAAATAAAAATAAAAAAGTGCTCAAATAATCCAGCAACCTACCAACACTTTGCACACAAAATTGCAGTGTGCCGGTGTGCATGTCCCAAAGCTAGCCAAGCAATAGGAGGAGGCGAAAGAAACTAACGCCCTGAAAGTGTCAAAAGGGTTAAGGATGGAGGCCGGACGCAGGCGGTACCGACCCCTCCGCGCCTATTTCTCTTGCCGGCCGTGTCTCGCCCCGACAGGCTGCGCGCAGGGCGGGGTGGGGCGGGGCGGGGCGGGGTGGGGGTGGGGCGAGCCGCCGCCGCCGCTCGGCGCACTTTCGCAGCCTCGCAATTACATTACTCGTGAAAATGTGGCCATTTTTCACGGGGCACTCGCTTCGCCGCGCGTCCGTCTCCATCGCGCCGCCTGCCGCCCCGCCCCGCCCCGCCGCACCCTTGACGCGCGGCGGAGTATCGCCGCGCCAATCCCCATCGACGCGGCCTAAATAAACCAAGAGAGGCCCGCCAAATCTGCTCGATGCCGCGCTTGATTCCACCGGCGCGGAAACACAAGGGCTCTGCTTCCGTGCTCAGTGGAGGAGCACTCCGTGGGAACCTCACAAAACCATTTTAGACTTCACATACAAAAGTGGTGCAGCGTGATAAGGCTGGCGTGCCGCTCGGGCTGGCGCGAGGGGTCCACCACTCTGGTAATCCTGTGTACACTTCGTCCAGTAATCATTGGTGATCACATGCCAAACTGGATATTTTTACTGTTTTTATAGGCTTTTGGCTTGCTGGCCAAAATTATAGAGTTTTTTGATATTTTTTGTAGGTGATCACTGGGATTACGGTAATCCTGTGTACACTCCTGAACTGAGTGGTGGGGGGGGGCTGGCGAGTGTCCGTGTTCCGACAGTGTGCCTGTCCGTCCCCCTCGAGATGGTCCTCGGCCGGCCGGTGCTTCAGGCGGACCTGTTGCGCCGCGACGCCCGATACCGAGCAGCGAACTGGCAATAACAACAAACTGGCCCACCCTTTAACTGCCTCGGCGCTCGTTTTGAACCGAACATCACGACGCAGCCAAGACCCAGAGAGAGAAAGAGAGTGAGAGAGGGAGAGAGAGAGTGTGAGAGAGAGAGAGAGAGAGAGAGAGAGAGAGAGAGAGAGAGAGAGAGAGAGAGAGAGAGAGAGAGAGAGAGACAACCGGCTGAACAGGTGTTAAATTTTTTGCGCCACTCATGTTTATTTTTTTTTTCTTCGGTAATTTATTTTTCCTTGCCGTGCACCATGACAGCGTTTTGTTGTGAGTGTGTGAGTGTGTGTGTGTTGTGTGTCTGTCTGTCTGTGAGTATGTGCATGAGGAGGAGGGGGAGGTCATACCGCCTGATGAGTCGGCGATAAAATATCTTCGGAGGCACCGCGGGTCTCATCCCCTTTTACAGGATTGGTCAAATAAAGATGCAGTAATAAAAGGGACCGAAAGCCTTTCCGGTTCGCACCACTTCCTCTGTCTGCCTGTCTGTCTGTCTGTCTGTCTGTCTGTCTGTCTGTCCGCCTCCCTGTACATGTCAGCCCGTGTCAGTTTGTCTTCCGGCACGTCGCCGTGACGCCGTGTTTAATTTTGCTCCTTTTCCTCCTTGCGAGTAGTGGCCCACGTTCGACGCTTTACCCTGACAGGTTGATTGACTGCCATGACGCCCACTGGCGCGCGTTCCAAGGATGACATGCTTTCAGCGCTAGCCTGTCGCCACACTCGCTGCTGAGGCACATCCATACTCCCCTACCGAGGAATATACCGTCCAGCCATAGTACTAGCGGGTACAAAACAAAACAGAACAATGCAACATCAACTTGGACGTTTCTCCACGTTAATTAGGAGCTTAAAGAAAAGAAGGGAGAGTGGTGTGGCCTCTTGGCAGGTCCTAGGCCAGCCTGGAATGCAATGTCTGCCGACTGCTCGCCGAGACTTTCGCCCAACTTCCCGTGCGGTAATTGGCACGTTAAATCTGCACGCCATCTGTTTGTTTTTGTTTCCGGCCAGCGCTGGCGTGGCGGGGTTGCCGCTATCCTCCCCACGGCCCTAGCTCCGTGACGCCCCGTCGCCCAGTGGGTCGTCAGAAGACCGTTGAGGCGGCCAAAATTCTAGACGCTCTTGGAGCTCCAGAGTCGCTAAATGGGACTCGAATCTAACGTGTGACCCCACGACTCTCCAGACCAGGAACCCATTGGTGGGGTCACGCGTTCGATTCGAGTCCCATTTAGCGACTCTGGAGCTCAAAACGCGTCTAGAATGATGGCCGCCACAGCAGCCCTCTGACCCACTGTGCGCCGCTGCTTCGGCCTCGCCTGCTCCGCGCCTCGGATTGATTGTTTGTGTGTTATGTTGCCGTGTCAGTGCGCACCCGCGCGGACGGATCCAAAACGAGGAGTCGGAACCGAAAGTGATCAGAACAGGCGGCTCGCCGAGCCGTCGGATGAGTAGAGCGTGTATCCCGTCTTGTAGCTGCCATTCACCGGCCTGCAGTCGCAGTAATACCGCCTGCAGTCCGTTGTTGTTGTTATTGTTGGCGGCGGCTGTTGTATTGTTGTTGTTGTTCTCGTTGCTGTCTGTGCCTTTCTTGTCATTTGCGAGTCATCGCGGGGGACGCCGCTCGGCTGGCGACGCGATGTCGCGCAATGAGAGAGATATTAAAACTGGCGAGAGAAACCACCGTCCTTCTCTGCGGGCCGAAACAATGGATGGGATTCATTTCCCACGGGATGAGAGGCTGCAATCCTCTCAATCCTTCCTCTTTTTTTTTCATTCATTGTCTCTTTTTAAGTGCTGAAATGCAGCGGCTGATGCTTTGCGTCCTGTTGCAGCTCACGTTCGACACGTTCACGGTGGGCCAGTTCGTGTCCTTCACGGAGGGCGGCTGCCCCGACGGCCACATGTCCTTGCGTGAGGAGGGCCGGCCGCCGACCGGTGGCCAGTGGTGCGGCTCGGCCTGGGGCTACACGGTGTACTACTCGGAGACGCGGAGCCTCAACCTCACCCTGGAGCTGCGCCGCCTCAGCGAGCAGGTGAGTGCTCCACAGGATGATGGTCGAAGACCTTTTTTTTTTATTTTTCGGGACCAGATTTCTCGGCAAGCGCCTTAAGAGGAGTTTCAACATCAGCGCCGACAAGCTGGTTCGGTGGCTGAGCGGTCCGGGGAGTTGACTACACTGTAATTTGGGGGTGCTCTGTGAGGTAACGCCTTTAGGCGCTTGTTCTAGGTTTTAAAGCGCCTTTTGATGCCTCGCCAGAAGGCGCCTAAAGTTGCCAAGTTTTGAGACACCTTTGGTCCAGCCTACTGCATAAAGCAAGGCTCGCCTTTAATTACCCAAGCCAAAGGTGTGTGGAGGCCACGCACCTTGTCCATGCAGTATGGCTTCGGCCATGCATTCTCTATGTATTGCAGCAGAAAGATGTATGGCTAGCAAACACCTTGTAATGCACCCGTAGGGAACCATAGGGGTCGGGCCGGTGGGCTTGACCAAAGGTGTCTCAAAACTCAGCGCCAAAAGGCGCCTGGAAATGAGGCACCTTTAGGTGCCTTCTGGCGAGGCGTCAAAAGGCGCTTCAAAACCTAGGAAAAGCGCCTAAAGGCGTTACCTCACAGAGCACCCCCAAATGACAGTGTAGACTCGGCACTCGGGGTTGCGGGTTCGAATACGGATTCCCAACCTTCGTAAGGCCTCTGAATCTGGACTCTCACTGTACCACACGCACCGCGTGTGGCAGGCCAGCCCAATACGATATCCATTTATCTATCGAATTGCGCGACAGGGATCTCCGGATGAAGGCCGGTTCCCCCGTTTACCGAAGTTGGTCGGAAACTCCCAGTGGGAGGATCGTATTCAATCCTTTTTGGCGCGTTGATTTTTTTTTTTTACTCCACAATAACCCGCCCCCAGTTTAGGTCGGTCAAAAATGCGAATATTTGTATTCAATATTTTTCTTAAGGTCGGTCAAAAAAGAGTCGGTCTACTTTAGGTTGGTCAAATGATCTGCTCCGCACCACGGGGACAAAAAAAAGCAATCATTGGTTGTACCAGGTTAAAATGGATTTTTTTTTATAAAGGCGTTTACAAGTTTTTATATGAATTTTTAAGCATTTTTGCCGGGTTTCCCATTCTACTACCTTAATTTGATGCAAGATTTCAGCTGCTAAAGTGTTCACAGAATTTCACGAGTGGTGGCCCCTTGCCCCCCCACCCCCCGCCCCACCATCTCGCAGTGCGCGCGTACGCCTCGCCTCCAGGTTTGCACTCTTTCAGTTCGCGTGAATGCTCGCAAACTAGGAGAGGGCGTGGCCGGCCGTGTAGCGGGGAGGGGGCCTCTGTACAGAGTCATTAGCGACGCCTATAGGCAGCCAAGTGTTTGCTTGGAGGCGGCACTGCGTCGTCGCTTTGCGGCCCACTGTGCGGCGGTGCCCTCGGCTGCGCCCCAGCCGAACAACATACCGGGTCCTCCGCACTGTGGTGAGCGGCGAGGTTGCTCGCTTTGCACCTAGGGCCCTAGGGGGCCGCCAGGGAGGGCCCGGCCGAGGACCCACGACGCTGGACTTGGAATAACAGAAATACTCATCACACTCAATGCAGGTGCCAGAGCGGGGCCCAGGGCGGCGTCATGCAGCCCCCGCGCCCCCCACCGCACCTCGCATGATCGTACACACACAGCCCGGACGGACGAGTTGCAGGGAGCAGTGCGAGCTGGCAGTAAAAGACACACCGACACCCCTACGCACTCGCCCAGGCTGCCGGGTTGCACTCAAGCACACTTGCACGCGCGCGCGCACACACACACACACACACACACACACACACACACACACACACACACACACACACACACACACACACAATCTCGCGAGCGCTTGACGCGAGGCACGCATCGTCGTCACAACATAAAGACCGTGATAAAGAGCCGCGGCGCATTCCTGCGTCATTCCTCTTATTCGCGCCGTGTGTTTTTCTCGCTTAGCCTTTCGCGTTCCAGCAGGCTGGCGTAGTGTAACCCTTGTCCCCCCTCTCCTTCCCCTCTCCAGCTCATCGCCGTCTCGCTGCTGCTTTTTGCATCGCGCATCCTTCTTATCACTTCAGGGAGACGGATGGCGGGGCGGGTTGGTCCGCCGCGTCACTTAACGGATTTCTCTCCGCGCAAACAAGGCGATAGATACTATTTACAACTCGATCGTGAGATGATGATTTCTGCCTCTGATTCAGATTTTACGTCTGGTTTTGGCTTGGCATCGTGGCGGGTTGCCCACCGGCCCGGCGGCGCTGCAGGCTGCGCCTTGTCTGTCTCGCTCCCTCCTATCTTGGAGTTGCCTCCCTCGGGGCGCGTGTCCACGCCCGCCAGCCGCGCGGCCGCAGACCGCATTGCGGGGCCTAGGGGCAGCCCGAGGGGGGCGGGGCGGACGGGTGGAAAGAGGTCGGGAAGGAGCAAGACCCATCCGTGCCCTTTTCAAGGTTTCGCGTCAACCCCAAACCTCCCTCTTCAACTCTCTCTCTCTCTCTCTCTCTCTCTCTCTCTCTCTCTCTCTCTCTCTCTCTCTCTCTCTCTCTCTCTCTTCACCCGTAGTAACTCGTGCGTCACATCCAGCGTAGTACACCATCGCCTCCACGCCCTACCCTGTCTGGGCTGAATACACGCGCTGCTGCCTGTCCGCCTGCTGCCTGCCAGCTCGGTCCGCCGGGAGTTTGCGGTTGGCGCCTGCAAGCAACGGCCGCGCACGAAAAATCCCGGAGGCCTCCGACCTCTGCCTGCAAGGCCGACGAACCACACTTTATTTTCTTCTCAGACTTCCTTTTTTTTCCCTCACTTTTTTTTTGTACGCGTATACGCGTTTTGCGAGAAGACGGCCGGTTCGGCGACAGTGAGCGTGGAATTGTGGCAGAGTGGTTGCTAACGAGCCAGGCTGCCGGGCCACGCCGCGCCATGGCAAGCCACGCCCAGCGCGAACACGATGTAACAACACACTGCGGCCAGTAGTGACATTTCAAGTTTGGATTGCGTAATTAATCAGCTCCACTGTCATGTTGGTCGGGCTCTCAACTTGCTCGCGGGCCGCGCGCTGGCTCGCCTCCCGGAAGCCCTTCGAAAGCCCCGCCCGCCGGGGGAAGGGGGGAGGGGGGGCAGCGAGATTTCCGAAAGCCCTGCTCCAATGACGCCGCGGCCGGCGGTGGCCCTCCGGGGTGCAAACTGCTTCCGTCGCCGCCGCGGGGCTCCATTCACGCACTGTATTGCTGGTGGCCGACGGCGGCGCTTGGCGACCGAGAGTCGCGGGTTCAAATCCTGACGCGATCTCATTTTTAGGCGATGCTTCCGCGCCCTGCCAATCTCTCGCAGTAGCCGGCCGGCTGCGCTGGCGGGTCCAATAGCGAGGAGAGGGAAGGAGTTTGGTTTGGTAATGTTGCTGCCCCCACCCCATATTTTCTCTCTCTCTCTCTCTCTCTCTCTCTCTCTCTCTCTCTCTCTCTCTCTCTCTCTCTCTCTCTCTCTCTCTCTCTCTCTCCGTCCTCAGTACGTAAAGGCGGCGGCAGCCTTTATCGGGTGACTCCGGCATTCGAAAGACTCCCGGCCGGCGATTGCTTCGCCTTCCCCCCTTCCCCACGTTGTCGACCTCCGGTATGTCCGCCCCGCCCTGACCACCCTCGCGATGCTGGTGCGGTGGCCCGGCCGCCCCGGCCGCCCCGGCCGCCCCAGTGCCCGGTTTACTGCGGGCGCTCTGGCAGCCCGTAAAGTCCTCTGTCGCTATGCTGGACCGTAAAGCTGCACACGCACCTACACACACACACACACACACACACACACACACACACACACACACACACACACACACACACACACACACACACACACACACAGAGAGGCGCGCGCACGCAGAGCACCTTGGCCGCACCGCCTTCATCGGTCACATCCGCACCTACACAACCACACACACACACAGTCTTTCTATCAATCTATCAAACTCTCTCTCTCTCTCTCTCTCTCTCTCTCTCTCTCTCTCTCTCTCTCTCTCTCTCTCTCTCTCTCTCTCTCTCTCACACACACACACACACACACACCATCAGCGGCGTCACCCACGTACTCAGCGCGGATGTGGGTTACCCGAGCGCGCCCCTCCCACGCGCGAGTGCTATCGGTTTTGCCTCGCGGCTCCACGCGCGGCGTCAGGGGTTGCCGGTTCGATTCGCAACGACGCCACCACGCCCCTTCTTTGTTCTTGTTACACTTTGTTGTCTTCCACGCACAAAGGTGTTCCTTCAAGTTTCCCCCCTAGAGCCTTTCCACGCGTGCTCCGCGGAAACAGAATGCGCTGTTCAGTGCAGCATGACATGGCACACTGGGTCAGGGGACCGTCGAGGCGGCCAAAACTCAACGAGCGTTTTGAGCTCCGGAGGACTCAGGCACTCGAATCGAACGTGTGACACCACCAATGGAAATCCTCATTTGGAGAGCAATCCATTGGTGGCGTCGCACGTTTGATTCGAGTCCTATTTAGCGACTCTGGAGCTCAAAACGCGTCTCGAATTTTTACCGCATAAACGGGCGTAAACTGTGCATAAGGCTTCTGTCTGCGCGTATTGATCAGTTTTTTTCCCGTTTTGGTTGGCCCGCCTGACTGGTGTTGTTTAGCTGGCCGGCACGCTCGACGCCTGGCGGCCGGTCTGTCCCGCTCCCGCTGGCCACGCGTGCTTCTGCATTGCCTACTCCGCTTCAGGCGTCCTGCACCAGGATTCAAAGCCTTGTTCCCACTGAGCTGAGACACGAGCGGATCCACCCGGCGGATGAGATAGGGCCACGCGAAGGCAGTTCGCCCCGGTAAAAAATGGAAAACAGTGACCTGCTGTTGCTGAGGCAAGCCAGCTGCTCTCCGCCACACGCTCGCCTCGTATGTTTATGAGGAGCCGAGAGGCGGGCGGCCCTCAAAAGAAGTCCTTAAACGTCTCCTTCATATTACACTCCGTGCCGGGGCCTTGTCGAAAAGTTTGCCAAGTTCATGCACCGGCCCCAACGCCACCACATATTTCTTCTCTCTCTCTCTCTCTCTCTCTCTCTCTCTCTCTCTCTCTCTCTCTCTCTCTCTCTCTCTCTCTCTCTCTCTCTCTCTCTCTCTCTCTCTCTCCTTTTCGCGTCTCTTTCGCTCCTTCACTCCGCGTTCAGCTCCGTGGGTTTAATATGGGGGAAAACGTTTTGGATTTGAATGAGCCGATCGTTTCAGTGTTTCATTTCGGCTCGGAGTGACTCCGTGGCCCTGGCTATCCCGGGGTGTCGGTGGCGGCGCTGACTCAGACGCCAAGGCGGCATACTCGCGCAGGGCCCTGCCTCTCGTTTGCTATGGCTAAGTCTTTTTCAAGTTTTGACAAACTGCAGTTTGGGAGATAGAAGTCACATTTCAATCACAAATATTTTTTTCCCTTCATGATTCCAAATTATTTTCGGCATTGCTCTCTCTCTCTCTCGACGCTCCGAGACTGACGCTATCCAGGTGTGCATGGCGCGGCGCCGGGAGGCGGGGCCCAGAGGGGCGCGGAGGGGCACAGCGAGGACGCCGGGGAAAAATAAAACAATTTAAATTTCAAATTACCGTCCGCTGTGCATTTATTACACGAGCGGTATTGCAGCCGTGTGTAAGCACGCCCTTCGTAGAGGCTCCAGCGCCTCCAGGCCGCCGCCCCGCGTCTTTGCATTATAAACGCCGGGCCGCCCATCCACCTATACCAGCACGTGCGCCTCGACAAGGGGCCTCGCCGAGGAGGTGGACCAAAAAGGCCTACGTGTGGGAGGCTTGGCTTGCCCACCTCCGAGAGATCTCATGAGTGCTCTTTCAAAACCACTTTATAATTTTTTATTAAGGTTGGGGAATTTTTTTACTCCTACTGAGGGACAAATTTTTTAGTTTTTTATACCGATAAATAATTCCTTAAAAAAGAGAGATTTTTATTTGTAACCTTACGCTCAAAGTATAAGCTTTTCCTGTAAGGCAAAATAGTTAGCAAGGTTTTTAAGAGTGTATCCACCTATCAATCCATCAATCCATCAATCCAACCATGCATCCATCCGTCCTTTCATCCGTCTATCCATCTCATTGGCATTGTCGGGGGACCACGCGTCTCGCTGCGTCGTCCTAGCAATGCTAAAAAGTTGCATTTTTTTGTTAAAAAAATTACGTGTACGATCCCAGAAAATATTTTCGTTTTGTCTCGTAGCAAACAGAGGGTTGGTTGGTTTCTCACTCGAACGCGTCGTTTGTTCCAGGGCATCGGCTACAACTTCGACTTCAAGCTCAACTACAAGTTCCTGCGCCGGTCCTCCGCTCG
Organism: Stenchaetothrips biformis; assembly: GCA_030522485.1. NCBI lineage: Eukaryota > Metazoa > Arthropoda > Insecta > Thysanoptera > Thripidae > Stenchaetothrips > Stenchaetothrips biformis. The sequence continues at coordinate 17,285,911 of CM060094.1, read as the reverse complement.
CCTGCGCTACGGCAACAGCTCGGTGGCCACGTGGCGCGGCGACCTGGTGCCGGACACGTACTGCGACCGCGTGCTGGACCGCTGCGACGTGCGGCCGTGCCGCGTGCAGTCGCCCAACTACCCGGGCGTGTACCCGCGCAACGCCACCTGCCGCTACCTGGTGCAGCACCGCAACGTGCCCGCCGACAAGCACGCCCTCATCGCCGTGCGCCAGCGGTACGCCCACAAGGTGCACATCAAGGACCAGGTGCTCAAGTACGACCGCGAGCAGCGGGTGCTCAAGTAAGTCGTGTGTGTGTGTGTGTGTGTGTGTGTGTGTGTGTGTGTGTATCTGTCTGTCTATCTGTCTATCTGTCTGCCTGTCCGTCCGTCCGTCTGTCTGTCTGTCTGTCTGTCTGCTGCACAGTAGGACTGAAGACCGTTGCTTTTCAAACGAGAAATCCATTGGTGGGGTCAAAAGTTCGATTCGAGTCCCATTTAGCGACTCTAGAGCTCAAGACGCGTCCGGGATTTTGAACGCCTCAACGGTCAACTGATCCACTGTGTGCTGTCTGTCTCTCTGGGTCATGTGGGATTATGTGCACGACCCCTTCTGGGGTCCGAATACCTCCCCAGTATATCCGATTGGGAGCTCACAAAGAGCCTGGCTCACCTCCGAATACCACACATTTGCTTCGATCAGTCATGAAAACAAATTGCGCTCGGCTGGTGTTAACACGCGTTAACAAGCTCAGGCACGCGCAGCAGGTGCACAAACCACTGGCCCACTGTGCCTCGCCCGGCCCGCCCCCACACGCGGTGCGTGTATTGGTGTTTTCGTTCCACCGCGCGCCGCCCGGCCCCTGCGGATTCCCCGCGAACCTCGCGTCATTTAAATGCAAAATGTACTTGGAAGGGGACGGACACACACCGATTGTGGCCGTGTTTGTTTTGCGCGTGTGTGCGTGTAATTGTGTTGTCGCGCTTCGGGGCTGGGCGGCGGCAGGGCGATTGGTTGACACCGCGATCAACCAAAAATGGGTTTCCCCGCTGGAAGCAGGGCGCCGCTCCCGTTTCTCTCCCTCCTCTGCGGGCCGCCCTGCGCGCGCGAGAGAGACAGAGCGACTCGCACGACGGATGCGGCCGGCGAGGCGGGAATTTCGAATAACAACGGAGCCGAGCGTCGTCTGCAGTGGCGGGAAACGGATCGGGCGGACGCGGCGGCGAACGCGGCGCTGCATCGGCCGCCATGTGTTGCTCGCCCGGGAAACGGAAAAAAAAACGGCCAAAATATCATATAAAGAAAGAAAGGGGGACGCGTGCTTGGCGACACTGGCCACGTTCGGGGCGAACAAGAGGGAATCATCGCGGGTACGGCCGCGGCGGGGCGGGGCATAGACCCCCCGGCTGGGTTAGTAGGGTCGCCTGCAGTCACCAGTCTAAGGACAACTAGGGCGGAACCGATTGGAACACAGGGCGCTCAGCGGAGGGGGAGGTAGTCGCGGCCCGGCCCACTGTGCGGCCCCTCCAGGCTGGAGGCTCCAGCCGCGACGCCATCATGCCGTGTTGATACGTGCAAGCTGGCAGCGGTTACCCCGCCACCGACTTCATTCCATTTAGGGGAATAAAAGAGCTCGGTCTTGGATTCTCCTCCTCCTGCGTCCTCCTCTCCTTCGCGGAGCAAAAGTTTCGGGCGCGGCTACTTTGCGAGCAGTTGGGGCGGGGCGGAGTGGGGCGGGGCGGGGCGGGGCGGGGCGGGGCGGGGCGCGGCGGCCAGGGATGGGCTGTCCTGGCCGGGCCAGGGGCCAATACGAGTCCCCATCTTGGCACTGCTCCAGGGCCATTTCAGGTGCGTTCTGCTTCAAAACTCGCTCCCTCCTCCCCCGGATACCCATCCACAGGGCTGCGTGGCTGTTCGGGGCCAAAGATGGGGCCGGATAAATGAGGCGGAACACGCCGAGGAGGCGTGGCGGGGCGGGGCGGGGCGGGGCGAGGCGGGGCGGGGCGAGGCGGGCAGCCTTACACGACAGGTGCGCTAACCTCCGCTGAAAACCGACACGCGGTCTACTCCTCACGTGCGGTGCGCTGACAATGACTTGGACCGCATCACCAAGCGCGTGACGCCCTGCAATTCGCCGAGACATGTCGCGCCGCTTCGCGCGTGTGTCTTAGTACGGCATCTTGACACACACACACACACACACACACACACACACACACACACACACACACACACACACACACACACGCGCCCACACCCACACACACACCTCTTTCCCCGAGCAGGCGACGAGCACACGTCAGGTCGCACATATTCATGTGGTGTTCATTCAGAATTAAGGCTGGCCAGCCTGGGCCCGCAGCCAGGGCCAACCCTGAGGGGGTGGGGGTGGCGTCCGCATAGTGCTCAGTACCCTCAGGGTGTCGATGCCGTTGGGACGCTGGAACAGGTTGAAGGGTTGGCCGGGGACGGGTTGGGGGTGGGGGAGGTGTAGGTAGGCACCGAATTTGAGGGGAGAGGGGGGGGGGGTCTCTCTGGTGTATCGGTTAGCAATTACCAGGGTCTTTCCGTAATGGGTGGAGCGTGCCGTAGAGCCCCACTAGGACTCTAGGCCCCGCCAGCCCTGGCAGTTCACAAGCCGTCCGGTCTGACCGCCTCCACGCGGCCGTCACCGCTGCCTCCATCCGGCAAGGACAAAAAGGACATTGATTCGTTTAGTGCCAGCTGCTGGCCGCGAGCCGCGGCGCTACGATGCAACGGCTGCATGGAGTGGCGCCGCGCTCCGGGACGAGCATGCTTATAATGGCTGCAAGAATAACAGAGCCGAGGCCGTGCCGCCGGGGGGCTGCACGGGGAGGGGGCGTTTTAATTAACATCTCGCAGGCGCCGCTTCTAATTGTTTGTAGCTTTTAATTCTCCCATTCACCTTCGGCCTCGCCGCCGGCTTCGGTCATTGCCGTTCCGCCAAAGTGCGGTGCAATGCCTTTTCGACTCGTAAAAGAACGGGACAGAAAAACTGAAAATAACCATTGTTGCCGAGTGTACGGCCACTCAGATTCTAGGGCCCCATGAGGTCTGCGCTGACGAAACGAGGGGGCAACTACCCGCGAAACTCCGTACCCACTTTAGTACCAATACAGCCTGAAAATCGGCGCAATCTGATGAAATCCAACGAAATCTCTCCCCTTTAGAAATCGTCAGAATTCTTGTGTACCCAAACATGGAAGGTGGTTGCCTCCTCGGTTCAAACATTAATCCAGGTTCCCATCGAGAATAAAAATCACGCCACCCTATTTAAATGTTTCCCCGCTGCCCTTACCCACCCAGTAGAGCACTGAGAAAACCTTACAAACTATTTCGGGCCTTTCAAAGAAAAGTAGTTTCTATAACAAAATATTTTGAGCATACATAAGCTTACGAAGAAAATACTTCGTAATTTACAAACTATTTCTTCGTATAACAAAGTATTTTTGTTTGTTATATGTATGCTCAAAATACTTCGTAAGGTTTTAAGAGTGAGGGTGACTGCAGCAGCCTGGCCGCTCCTGCACTTGAGGTTTGCAGTCTGCGTGCCGAGTCTGTTGTAGTTGCTTACTCGAACTCTAAAGGTCTTTTGAGACCTAAAAGCGCTGATGATGATGATGAAGATGAGTCTGCTGGTCCTTTACGGTGCTTCTCAACACAAAAAAAAATAAAAATAAATAAATATGTAAACTAACGACGCTTGGTGTTCCCGCAGGGTGTGGGACCAGTGCAACGTGGTGCAGGACTACCTGACGGTGTACGACGGCGGCGGCAAGGACTCCCCCGTGCTGGTGCGCATGTGCGGCGGCGACGCGGTGCCCGAGATCGTCAGCTCCGGCCCCCGGATGCTACTGGAGTTCCACACGTCGCCCTTCGACTCGCCCTTCCACCCGGCGCCGCTGTCCTACCTGCCGGGATTCGAGCTGGAGGTCCAGGTAAGGCCTGGCCCACTGTGCGCCGTCCACGGCCACTCCGTTTGACGGCGCCGTTCCACGCGAAGCGCCCTATCAACCTCGCTGTCCATTGAATCGAGTGCCCCGGGCGGCGCGGCGGCGCCCCGTCATCCCGCCGCCGAAAGCCCCGCGCCGAATTTCCTTTTCGCCGCTTCACCCGCCGCCGCACCTCCCGCGCTTCTTTCCTTTCTCTTCTGTCTTTTTTTTTTCCTCACTGTGAGTGGATTTTTTCAATTTTATCTCTTCCTTACTGTTTCTGGCGACCAGCAGCCGCGCGTGGAGTATCCCTTTACCTGCTGGATCCAGCCGGGGCTCTATCTCTTCCTTTCAACGCGCGCACACACCTACACTCTCTCTCTCTCTCTCTCTCTCTCTCTCTCTCTCTCTCTCTCTCTCTCTCTCTCTCTCTCTCTCTCTCTAACTCTCTCTCTAACTCTCTCTCTCTCCCACACACACACACACGGGCGACTTCTCTTCTTTGATGGCAACCATACCGTCTACGATGATCCCCTCGTCGTAAACCAGCTCCGCCATCCGCCCCCCTCCCCTCCCCCCTCTCCCCACGGCTGAAAGCGTTTGTATCCCGTTTTTACAGCCTTCCTTTAGCTTTACATTAAAGTGCACCGCCGCGCCCGCCGCCTCTGAAAACGGACGAGAGCCGCGCGCGCGAGTTTGAATTAAAAGCCGGGCCGCCGCCGGCGTGCTGTCTGCGGGAATTGGATCCGTCTGGAGCGGCCGAGTTAGACGCCGCAACCGCACTGTGGGCCAGCAGTGCGGCGCCGGGACGCTTTCGCGACCAACTCGAGAGGAGGTTCAAGCGCTGCTGTCCTGTAAATCAAAACCGAACTCGCGATCGGACCAACAGATATTTCTCATTCAAATCATGGCATTCCGTCGATGTTCCATTTGCTTGGTTCCAGGCGGGTACTACTCGGTATTATGGTCATTAGGGTGGTATCCAAGGTGTGTGTGTGTGTGCGCGTGTGTGTGTGTGTGTGTGTGAGTGTGCGTGTGCGTGTGTGTGTATGTGTGTGTGTGTGCGCGCGCGCGCGCAGACAGCAGCACCACTGCGCTGATGCCGTGGCTGGTGTTATAAATGCAGCATCGCGCCGCGCCGCCATGCAGTGCGTTTACGGCGCCATTGTATCGGGGCGCCCTTCTTATCGGCAGGATTTGAGGAGGCCGGCCCGGCGGGGCCCTGCAGCGGGGCCCTGCAGCGGGGCTGCCGGGATGGCGTGCCCCCCTCCGCCCGGTTACTTTGCTGCCCCAGTGGCCAGCGGTCCTATCGGCCGGACGCCGGCATCGCCCCCAATCGAAAAGCCTCCCTCTCCCGGCAACCCCGGCACCCACAGCCACCGCCATCCCCCCCCCCCCTCCCTCGTCCTCATCACCCTCTTCTCCAGCCCGACATCTCTGTTTCTCCCCCCACCCCACACCCTTTTCCCCCGATTCCGTCATTGTTGGTACCTGGTTAGTTCCCTATTCATGACGCGCGCTGCACTTGTGAAATTGGGAAGCGCGAGTAGCATTACTAAAGTCAAGGGTTCCACGCGCGCGTCGTTCCTCCGCGTTTTGTTATTGTTATTATTATTATTATTATTATTATTATTATTATTATTATTATTATTATTATTATTATTATTATTATTATTATTATTATTGACTTTCCTTTTGTTCCTTTGCCCGGCTACACACGCAGGCTGCTGGCGACGGCTTGCTCGTAATGGAATCGGGAAATGCTTTCCATGTATGTTCGTGATTTCACTTCCCCCTTCCCTGCTTTTTTTTCAAGCTGCGCACATTTTTTTTTGTTTTGTTTTTTGCTGTTTTGGTGGCGCCCGAAAATAGCTGCATTGTGTGCAATTCCACGAGCGCATAGTCCAGCTGCAGAGCTGCCGCCAAAATATGCTAGATTGTGCAGCTGCTGGCCACCGTTCCAGCTTGCGCACAGTGGGCCGCGCTGGTCGCGCTGGGTACGCACCGTGACCGCCGCGGCAGGTCCGCACAGAGCCAGGAGAGGACACTTACTAGTCCAGTATTAAATTTGAACGTCTGCACAGTGGGTTAGAAAACCGTCGAGGCAGCCAAAATTCCAGACGCGTTTCGAGCTCCAGAGTCGCTAAATGGGACTCGAATCGAACGTATAACCCCACCAATGGATTCCTCGTTTGAAGAGCAATCAATTGGTGGGGTCACGCGTTCGATTCGAGCCCTATTTAGCGACTCTGGAGCTCAAAACGCGTCTAGAATTTTTGCCGCCTCAACACTGTAAACATTTCTGTACTTTTGCACGGAAAATGTACGGAAGAATATGGTATGGAAGTACGGACGAAAGTACGGAACGTCCTTACCTGTTCCATATAAGCTCATGTAAACGGGTACGGAAACAAGTACAGAAAGTTCCGTACTTGGCAAGTACGGACGGTCCAGGCAAATTGTTGACCAGACATGTTCCGTACTTTTTCCGTACTTTTTTCTACCAGTGAACGGTCTTCCTCTTCACTGTGGGCTGGTGGCTTTGAGGCTCCCTCGATCGGCAAAAGTTGCACGCGGCGACGGCAGAAGTTTGATTTGAAAATTCAATAACTGATTGCGGTGCAGCACGCGGACGGCTGCGGCGTGGCCCCTCCGAGCAGCGCTCTGCAGCGCCCCGCCGGGGTACATTGGCATTCTCTCCGTGCCCCGTGCGCGGCGTGCGCGTTCCGGGCAAAAAGCGGTCGTCGCGCATCTCGCAAGCTCGAGGTCCCCCAGGTCCCGCAGGCTGCCAGCGCGGCCTGGCTGCCTCTCTCACGGAGTCGGCGGCGGCGGTCCCGCAGGCTGCCAGCGCGGCCTGGCTGCCTCTCTCACGGAGTCGGCGGCGACGCTAACGCACTTCGACGCCTCTTGAACACGCCTCGCTCATCAGTCATGCGTCTTCAGTTCGTGTCTCCGACGCGGTCCTCGCCCCCCCCCCCCACCCGCCCCTCGCCTCGCTCCCCCAATCACCGACCACACGTCGAACCTCCTCCTCCTTCTCCTCCTTCTCCTCCTCTTCCTCCTCCTCCTCCTCCCCGCCGCCTCCCTCTGAGCGGCCTCATTTTCATGGCGTTCCGCTCAGGAGGACGCACAGGCGGGTGGGCCGACGTGAGGCAGACAGGCGGACGGCCGGGAGGAGCCTCTGACTGGATGACGAGCGGACAAATCAACGGACAGCAGACACACAGGGGGACAGACTTTCGAATTTATGATAAAGGGTTTTTTTATTGGGTTGGGGTGTTTGAAATTCGCATCATTAGGAGGGATCATATACGCATAGGGACAGTGATGACTTTATGTTAGTGCACTCAAAATGTCTCACAGACGGACAGACAGATCGATCGACAGAAAGGTCGACGAAAAGACAGACAGACACAATTTAACAGACCGACAGGTGGCAGGCGGGCTTGCACGGGCGTGTGCTTGTTCTCACAACACAACGTCCAAGGCGCCGCCCCCATTACCAAAATGATGTCCAGGCGTGAGGCCCGGCTGGGTGTCACGTGTCACTACTCCACTTACGTAAAGGAGACACCGTTGAGGCGGCCAACATTCCAGACGCGTTTTGAGCTCCAGAGTCGCTAAACGGGGCTCCAATCGAACGTGTGACCGCACCAATAGAATGCTCTTCAAACAACGAATCCATTGGTGGCGTCATACGTTCCATACAAGTCCCATTTAGCGACTCTGGAGCTCAAAACGCGTCTAGGATTTTGTCCGCCTCAACGGTTTTCTGACCCACTGTGTAGCGGCCCGCCCCAACACGCCGTCACACTGCTAATGGGGATGCAACAGGAGGCGCCGCCGTCGTGCACTCACACAACAACACCATCATTTCTTGTTGCTTACATTTTTTTCCCGCGTACCCGTTTCGTGTCGAGTGACTGGATGCGACGGAAAGGGGACACGCGAGTGCGGGTGAAAAATGGGCATTCGGCAATGAGAATGGATGGCGGTGTACTAAGCGACTAGAAGCGAAGCGGGAAGCGAGTCGGGGGAGGGGGGGGGGAGGGAGAGATGGCGTAGCGCTTGCGCTTGCCGAGGACGTGTGAAGCGCACAACTTATTTCAAGTAGGCAAAATTAAATAAAAGCATAACCGAGTCGGCGGCGACTGTACAGCAGAGTCCCTTCCCCGGAGCGCCTCGAAGGCCCGCCGCGCCGCCGGTAACCGTGTACACTGGTAATCCACGACAAAATTTCGTCCTTTTCTTTAAAAAAAAATTAGAACAAATTTTTGAAAATTACACGCCGAATCCCCCGTAAAATGCCATGTTATCCCGGAATCTTGTGTGCGCTTAAGAGTCGTGGCCCCCGCACTCCGCACCCCATGGGCCCCGACCCGCCGCCACCACGGCACCGCCGCGCTCAGCCTCGCTCCCCGGGGACACGGCGGCACGGCCCACTGTGCGGCGGGGGGGACGCAGACTACGTGAGTCAGTGTCTACAGTGCCGCCAGACGTGCAGCGTGCTTCCGGCGTAACGATGAAAATGATGTGGCGCTCCGTGGCGCGCCGCTCTTCACTGATTCCCCACCGATCCAGCGGTGCAGCCCCGCCGCCGTTCGCTGTTCTAGAAACAACAAAAACCGGCGACGGCGGGCCTCTGGCCTCGGTGGCCGCGGACGCGCTGTGGACGACACTATTCGTTTCCCCGCGCAAAGAAACGCCTATGACTTCGGCGCCAAAAAAGTCTTAGAAAGTTGCTGCGAGGCTCGCCGACTTAATTATTGCCCCGCGGCCACGCGACCGCCAGCCAGACTGAGCATGGCCTCGTCTGGCACACTGTGCCTCGGGGGCGGCCTACGGGACGGCCTGGAACAACGGCCTCAGACACGGCCTCCGACACGGCCTCGGACATGGCCTGGGAGAGCTATTTGAATACGGCCTCGAACGCGGCTTGAACACGGCCTTGTCGACAGCCTCCGGAACGACCCTCGGCGATGACCTCGGACACGCGGCCTCCAGGACGGTGATGATCGAAATTGGGCTGCAAAGTCGGGGCGCTGCACGTGACAGGCGTGGCGCTGCGTTGCTGCGCGTTTCTCATATCCTGTTCTTCTCGGCGACTCCGGCCCGCCCTGCCCCGCCCTGCCTGCTCTGTTTGCTCGCCTTTCTTTCCATATTAAATTCCGACTAACATCGGCGTGGAACCTCGCGAGAATTCTTTCCCTTCTCCGAACCCCTCCAGGTCCCCCCCAACCCCCCAACCCCCAAGCGTCTTTTATTCTCCATTCTCTCTTTCACTGCGTCGTCGAGCCTGGCGGTAATTTTGGGTCGGCACCTCTTTAATCTGGGTGCGTCAGTGTGTGTGTGTGTGTGAGAGAGAGAGAGAGAGAGAGAGAGAGAGAGAGAGAGAGAGAGAGAGAGAGAGAGAGAGAGAGAGAGAGAGAGAGAGAGAGAGAGAGAGAGAGAGCGCCCCGCTACGTGGTGACGCCGGCTGATGAACTCTTTCCCCTGTTGTGCCAGGTGCTGCTGGTAGAGGCGCGCTCCGCCACGTACGTCAAGGACCCCCACCGCTGCGAGTTCCTCATCACCTCGTTCGAGGCCACGTGGGGCATGCTGGAGAACCCCCGCCACTCTCTGCCGCCCAACACCACCTGCCGCTACCACTTCCAGGTATTTTACAAGGTGTCTTGAATTTTTCCGCACGCTTGATTGAAGACGTGTCGAATGCAAGGGTCGCGTGCTTTTCTAGGGCAAGAAGCGAGAGACGGTGTGGCTGTCGTTCGTCAAGTACCACGCGGCCGCCACGGACCCCACGGCCTTCGACTCGGAGTGCAACGCGAGGATGCGCGTCTGGGACGGCCGCCACGGCGTGGCCGGAGCCACCACCACGCACAAGGTACGAATTCACTACATATTTTTGGGAAGGCTCCGTTACGCGTTGAAAAAAAAAAAAGCTTGAATAACAACAAAAGAGTGAGGGGACCGGTTGAAAAATGATTTGGTGGCACGCAACCAGGAGAGTGAGGACTGGGGGTCAGTTTGCGCAGCGAGGGGGCGGGGGCTTTAAGCGTCACATGGACGGGCTGGACCGAGGCGGAGCAGACCAGATTGTGTTAGCGCTGGTTGTCGTGGGCAACCCCTTTTACAATTAAGGGCCCCACACCGCTGGCGGCGTGTACTCGACTCGGCACACACAGAGACAGACACTCAGACTCTGTCCTCTCCCATTCCAATTTGCCAAATTCGCTTCTCCGAGGAACCGCTTCGACGACCCAGCACCCAACGCCACGTCCTCCTCCAGCACAAACCGCACAGCGTCCCCCCCCCCCGCGCGCAACGTGATACTCACATCATTACACGCCTCACGATCACATCCAAGTCGGTGCTGTGCAGCCTAAAACCAGAGCATTTTTTTTTGCCACGTCACGTCTCCGCTTTTTTTTCTCGAGGGGGTCTACTAAATTTACGACTGTAACCCAATGGGACATCCTTCCAAAAATATTTGGTCCGGACTTTGCATGGCGCGGCCTTTATTATTATTATTATTATTATTATTATTATTATTATTATTATTATTATTATTATTATTATTATTATTATTATTATTTGTTCTTTTTTTGTCCGGCAGGGCAACTCGAGCCTGCTGGGGGAGTTCTGCCGCGACGCGGTGCCGCGGCTGTGCGCGCACTCGCTGCTCTCCAACACGACGCGCACCACGCGGCCCTGCTCGCCCGCCGAGAGCTACGTGTCCACCTCGCCCGAGCTCACCCTGGAGCAGTTCCTGCGCCAGGGCTCGGCGCTGTACCCGCTCATCTTCGCCCTGCGCTACGAGTTCGTCGACACGGCGCTGGAGGGCGCGCGCGACAAGGCGTCCACCAACCCGTGCGACCGGGTCTTCAGGCACGACCAGTCTACGCTTCATGTCAAGCATCACGTCTCACAGTGGGCCAGAAGACGGCACGAGCGGCCAAAACTCTAGACGCGTTCTGAGCTACAGCGTCGCTAAACTGGACTAAACCGGACGTGTGACCCCCACCAATGAATTGCTCTCTGAACGAGGAATCCATTGGTGGGGTCACACGATCAATTCGAATCCCATTCACCGCCGCCGGAGCTCAAAACGCGCCTAGAGTTTTGTCCGCCTGCACCGGTCTTCCGGCCACTGTGCAAGGCTCGTTCCAACCCAGGCCTTTGCCCGCAGGTCGTCGAGCACCTCGGCGTCGCAGGGCCACTTCCAGGCGCCGCGCTCCGTCTTCTTCTACGGCCGCGGCGGCGCGCAGAACCTGAGCTGCGTGTTCCGCTTCGAGGCGGGGCCGGGCGAGCGCGTCAAGCTCACGCTCACCAAGGGGCGCTTCGGTAACCGGCAGTGCGGCCAGCGGCAGGACGCTCGCACGGGCCGCTGGGAGTGCGAGGCGCGGCCCGCCGCCAAGGCCAAGGGCGCCGGCGGCCGCGCCGAGCCTCAGGCCGAGCTCTGGGTGTCCGAGTACCCGTGGCCGGGCGTGCCCGTCGCCAGGGACTGCTTCTGCTCCCGGCTGCAGGTGCCCGTCGTCATCTCCACGCTCACGTCCCCCGTCGTCGAGGTCAACTTCACCGTGTCGCGCATGAACATCACGCAGGACTACAACGACTTCCACTTCGAGGTGAGCGGCAGGTGCACCCAGTGCTGTGGTGTGAGCTCGGCTGGCGGACGCCGTTCTGAGCTGTTGCTGTTCCAGGGCGAGTTCGAGTTCATCGGCTTGACGGACAACTCGGTCGAGTCCGGCGGGCCGCCGGGGTGCGCGGGCGCGCGCGCCTCCGACCGCCGGATGACCAAGAACTCCGGGGAGGTGACGCTGCGCCGCCCCGCCCCGCCGACGCCCCCCGGAGCCCCGGAGGGGGGGCTGGCCCCCGCCGTGAGCGCGGCCAGCATGACGTCACCAGCGCCGCCCCCGCCGCCCCCCATGGACCCCGACGAGCTGACCTGCGTGAACCCGCCGTGGCTCATCGAGCCCGAGGACCTGGGCCACTACATCTACCTCAAGGTGGGCACGCTTGGAGGGGATCACTCGAAAAAAATCATTATACACGA